>PVIH01010515.1:8005-74942 GCA_004025045.1 Sigmodon hispidus | reverse complement strand
TCGAACCCCACTCCAACTATAGGAATACCAGACTCATTCTTGAAGGAGGGGGGACATAACTGGATTTGACCAGGAGTGGTGACTGATCCAAGCATTATTGGATCAGTGGGACCATAGGACTGTCTGCTCCCTGCCCAGCGAAGGGATGGGGAGTTGTAGAGAAGAGAAATGTCAAGATGTGTTGGGAGGGGGAAGGGACTTTGAATGAGGATATACAGGGATGGGAAAAAAAATTTCAGAGGGAAAGCTGATCACATAGTAAATTTATGTGTAGCAATCTTATTTGCATTATCACCCTTGATATGCCATGCTTATGATTCTTATCCTGTTCATAGTTATTGTTACCTTTTCCTCATTTTAAATTCATGGTACTTTTTTTTTGTTAAATATAAAATAAAGAAAAAAAAAAGAAATGAGAACTCAGGAAATAGAGTAGAATTTTACTGGGTAAAGTAGTTGAGGAATTATCCCAGTCATGTTGGCCTACTGGGCATGTTTAGGGATTTGCACTGATTGTTGATTGGCTGTTAAATAATAAATTTTATATACTCTAGCATTTTACAACTTAAAAATATATTGAAGTAAATCAAAAACTTTGAGGCTACCTATTACAGCTGAGCCCTTTAATATCTAAGAGTGACAAAAGCTAGTGTAGCAAGCAAATAGGTTGATACATGAATTCTTGTCTTTCTGCCTACTCTTGCTAGTAGATACTATGTTGTAAGCTACCATTTGACTTCTCTGAAATAATAGACTGCAAGCTAGAATTGTAAACAAAAAACTATATTGTTTATAGTCAGGGGTTTAATCATAGAAGCTAAGCTCAGAACAGCGGGGAAAATAAGGAGGACTAAGTCAGTGTGTCTCCAGAGCCGTAAATTGGTATTAAAGTTGATGCCCCGCTCTGTCTCAGTCACATCAAAGAGTTACACATCTTGGAGACCCTAGGTGGCAATGCTTCCTTCAGAGTGATTCAGTGGTACCTTAGTCCCCATGGATAAATTGAGAAGTCAGCAAGACCCATGGCAGGTGTAGGAATGCTTAACATGTTCTACCCCCCCATAAAAAATAAAGTTTGCCACACATTCAGAAGGGCCATGGTTCAAAATTTAGCTGTCTGGGAGTGGGTATGAGCTCTCACCCAAACCAATAAATAATCTGTAATTAATAAAAAAAAAAAAAGAAAAAAGAAGTCACACTTTCTAACCTTGTATATCCTTATTCAAGGTCCCTTCCCCCTCCCAACACATCAGGTCTTTCTTTCTTTCCACAAATCCCCATCCCATCCCTGGGCAGGCTGCAGGCAGTCCCATGGTCCCACTGCCCCAATATTGCTTAGTTCAGTCTCCACTCCTGGCAGATGCAGTTTTCTCCCCCCTCCCTCAAGAGTGAGTAGGGTGTTCCTCTAGTGGGAGTGGGATCCAAGGTATCAGTCCAGGGTTTTTCTGATCCCAAGCTGTTCAGGGGTTGTGGTTAGCACCTTGGGCATGCTTTGCTTTTTTCTTGTTTGTTTCTTTGTTTAGAGTCCACTAATGAGTGAGTACATCCCCTGCTTATCTTTCTGAGTTTGTGAAACCTCACTCAGTAGGATATTCTCCAGATCCATCAATTTGCCTGCAAATTTTAGGATATCATTTTTTCTTACTGCTGAGTAGTACTCCATTGTGTAGATGTACCATAGTTTGATAATCCATTCTTCAGTTGAGGGACATATAGGTTGTTTCCAGGTTCTTGCTATTACAAATAACGCTGCTATGAACATAGTTGAGCTAATACCTTTGGAGTGTGAATGTGCCTCTTTAGGGTATACACCTCGATGTGATATTGCTGGGTCCTTGGGGAGATTAATTCTCAATTTTCTGAGAAACTGCCATACTGCATTCTCAAGTGGCTGAACAAGCTTACACTCCCACCAACAATGGAGGAGTGTTCCCCTTGCTCCGCATCCTCTCCAACAAAGGCAGTCATCTGTGCCTTTTACCTTAGCCAATCTAACAGATGTCAGATGGTATCTCAAAGTTGTTTTGATTTGCATTTGCCTGATGGCTAAAGATGATGAGCACTTTTTCAGGTGTCTTTCAGCCATTTGTAATTCTTTTGCTGAGAATTCCCTTTTTAGATTTGAACCCCATTTTTTAATTGGGTTATTCAAGGTTTTGGGTTCTAGATTCTTGAGTTCTTTAAATATCTTAGAGATCAGTCCTCTATCACTTGTAGTGTTCGTGAAAATCTTTTCCCATTCTGTAGGCTGTCGTTTTGTCCTATTGACAGTGTCCTTGGCTTTACAGAAGCATCTTAGCTTCAGGAGTTTCCATGTATTGATTGTTGGTCTTAGTGTTTGTGCCACTGGTGTTATATTTAGGAAGTGGTCACCTGTGCCAATTCGTAGAAATGTATTTCCCACTTTCTTTTCTATCAAGTTAAAAGTGGCTGGGTTTAAGTTGAGTAAAATTGTTTTGGCAACTCTGGCTTTCCTGTTATTCCAAATGAAATTGAGTATTGCTTTTTCAAGGTCCAAAAATATTGTGTTGGTATTTTGATGGGCATTGCACTGAATCTGTAGATCGTCTTTGGTAGAATTGCCATTTTTACTATGTTGATCCTACCTATCCAGGAACATGGGAGAGCTTTCCATTTTCTGATTTCCTCTTCAATTTCTTTCTTCAGTGATTTAAAATTTTTGTCAAATAGGTCTGTTAATTCTTTGGTTATAGTTACTTCAAGGTATTTAATACTATTTGCAGCTATTATGAAGTGTAATGTTTCCCTTGTTTCTTTTTCAGGTCTTCTACCTTTAGTGTATAGAAGGGCTACTGATTTCTTTGAGTTAATCTTGTATCCTGCTACATTGCTGAAGGTGTTTATTAGCCATAGCAGTTCCTTAGAAGAATTTTGTGAGTCACTCATGTATACAATCATATCATCTACAAATAGAGATAGCTTCACTTCTTCTTTTCCAGAGCCGAAGGCATTGTTCCAGCGCAATACATTTAGCTTCACTTCTTCTTTTCCAATTTGTATCCCCTTAATCTCCTTTCGTTCTCTTATTGCTTTAGCTAAAACTTCGAGAACTTTATTGAATAGATAAGGGGAGAGAGGACAACCTTGTCTAGTTCCTGATTTTAGTGGGATTGCTTTGATTTTTTCTGCATTAAGTTTGATACTGGCTGTTGGCTTCTTGTAAATTTCCTTTATTATATTGAGATATTCTCCCTGTATTCCTGATCTCTCCAGGGCTTTAATCATAAAGGAGTGTTGGATTTTGTCAAAGGCTTTTTCAGCATTTAAGGATATGATCATGTGTTTTGGTTCCTTTAACTTGTTTATATGATGGATAACGTTTAAGGTATTTTGTATGTTAAACCAGCCCTGCATTTCTGGGATGAAGCCTACTTGGTCATGGTGGATGATATTTTTATACATTGTTATATACGGTTTGCTAAAATTTTGTTGAGAATTTTCACGTCAATATTCATGAGGGAAATTGGTCTGTAATAATTCTTTGTTGTGTCTTTGAGTGGCTTGGGTATTAGGGTAACGACCTCATAAAAGGAATTTGGCAATATTCCTTCAGTTTCTACTGTGTGAAATAGTTTGAGGAGTTACAGTAGTAATTCTTCTTTGAATGTCTGGTAGAATTCGGCACTGAAACCATCTGGACCAGGGCTTTTATTTTTGGGGAGGCTTTTAATGACAGCTTCAATTTTCTTAAGGGTTATAGGCCTGTTTACGTAACTAATCTGATCTTTATTTAATTTTGGTAGATGGTACTTGTCCAGGAAGCTGTCCATTTCTTTGAGGTTTTCCATTTTTGTGGAATACAGATTTTCAAAGTATGATCTGATAATTCTCTGTATTTCCTGGGGGTCTGTTGTTATTTCCCCCTTTTCATTTCTGATTTTGTTGATTTGAATACTCTCTCTCTCTCTGTTTTTTGATTAGTATGGCTAAGGGTTTATCTATCCTGTTGACTTTCTCAAAGAACCAACTCTTAGATTCATTGATTCTTTGTATTGTTCTTTTTGTTTTAATTGTATTGATTTCAGCTCTAAGTTTGATTATTTCCTGCTGTCCACTCCATCTTGGTGAGTTTGCTTCTAATTGTTCTAAGGCTTTCAGCTGAGCTGTTAGATCTCTAGTGTGAGATTTCTCTAGGTTTTTCATGTAGGCATCTAGCGCTATGAATTTTCCTCTTAAGACTGTTTTCATTGTGTCCCACAAGTTTGGATATGTTGTGGATTCATTTTCATTAAATTCTAGGAAGACTTTGATTTCTTTCTTAATTTCTTCCTTAACCCAGAGATGGTTCAGCTTAGTGATGTTTAGTTTCCATGAGTTGGTAGGCTTTCTTTGATTTTTGATGTTATTGAACTCTAACTTTAGGCCCTGGTGGTCCGATATATTACAAGGGATTATTTTCATTTTTTGTATTTATTGATATTTGCTTTATGACCAATTATGTGGTCAATTTTGGAGAAAGTTCCATGAGGAACTGAGAAATATGTATATTCCTTTGCATTTGGGTGGAAGCTTCTGTAGATATCTATTAAATCCATTTGCATCATAACTTCTTTTAGACTCCTTATTTCTCTGTTGAGTCTTTGTCTGGTTGACCTATCTAGGGTTGAAAGTGGGGCATTGAAGTCTCCCACTATTGTGGTGTGAGAATTGATGTGAGATTTGAGCTTTAGCAGTGTTTCTTTTACATAGGTAGGTACCTTGTAGATATGTATTGTTTATTGGGGCATAAATACTCAGGATTGAAATCTCCTTTGAACCAATTTTTCCTGTGATGAATAAGTCATGATCAACTTGGTCCCTTTCAATTGCTTTCTGCTTAAAGTCTACTTTGTTAGATATTAGGATGGCAATCCTAGCTTGTTTCTTAGGACCATTTGACTGGAAAATCTTTTCCCAACCCTTTATTCTAAGCCTATATCTGTCCTTGCAGTTGAGGTGTGTGTTCTTGTGGGCAACAGAAGGATGGCTTCTGTTGTTCTATCCATCCTGTTAGTGTGTGACGTTTTATAGGAGAGTTGCGTTCATTGATATTAAGGGATATTAGTGACCACTGATTGATATTTCCTGCCTATTTTTGCTCGTAACTTATTCGTATTTCCTCTCTCTGGAGTATTCTTCTAGGGAATTATTGATTGTTTCTGGTTTCATGAGTGTATCTGGGGTCCTTAGGTTGGAGTTTTCCCTCTAATGCTCTTTGTAGTGATGGGTTGGTAGATAGATATTCTTTCAGTCTGACTTTGTCCTGAAACACCTTGTTTACTCCATCTATGGTGATTGATAATTTTGTAGGGTATAGTATTCTAGTTTGGCAGCCATGCTCTTTTAGAGTCTGTATAACTTCTGACCAAGCCCTTCTAGCTTTCATCGTTTCCATTGAATAGTCAGGCGTTATTCTGATGGGTCTGCCTTTATATGTGAGTTGGCCCTTTTCTTTTGCAGCTCTTAAAATTTTTTTCTTTGTTCCGTATGTTTTGTGGCTTGATTATACTGTGGCATGCTGACTTTTTTTGGAGGTCATAGCTATTTGGTGTTCTGTAAGTTTCTTGTATCTTTATAGGCATTTCTTTCTTCAGGTTAGGGAAGTTTTCTTTATGATTTTATTGAAAACATTATCTGTGCCTTTGAGATGGTATTCTTCTCCTTCTTCTATTCCTGTTATTCTCAAGTTAGGTCTTTTCATGGTGTCCCAGATTTCCTGAACATTTTGAGTTATGGCTTTTTTGGTTTTAGTATTTTCTTTGACTGATATATCTGTTTGAACTACTGAGTCTTCTACTTCAGAGATTCTCTCTTCCATCTCTTGAACTGTGCTGGTTATGCTTGTATCTGTGGTTCCAGCTTTTTTCTTCAGGTTTTCTATTTCCATCTTTCCCTTATTTTGTGTTTTTTTATTGCTTCTATTTCAGTTTTTAGTTCCTGGCATATTTCTTTCATTTTTTGATTTACTTTTTCTTGGTTTTCTTTCATGAGTTTGTTCATTTCTTCCAATTTTTTGTTTGTTTTTTCTTCTATTTCTTTAAGGCATTTTTTCATATCTTCTTTGAGAGCTTCAATGATAATCATAAAGGAATTTTGGTGTTGCTTCCTTCTGTTTCCTCTTCATTGCTCATTTCAGGTCTTGTAGTTGTAGGTCCGCCATTTTCTTCTGGAGTTATCTTGTTGTTCTTTACATTATTATATATATTTTTGCACTGGCTTCAGTGCTTAACGATTAGGTGTCTCCTAGTCAGTTGTGGCACGCGTTCTTGTGTGTCTCCTGTCACCTCTGAATAAAAGGTCTGCTTAATCTCTACCTCATCTCTGAGCAGGGGACTGTATTTCAAGTCTTCAATCTTTCTCTGATTGATCAGTTGGAGGCAGGTGGCCATGTAAATTCCCTCAGCAGTAGCTGGGGGGACCGTGGCAGACTGAGTTTATCTCTTCCTGCTACAGAGTGTGTGGGGACAAGCTCCACAGACAGCCCCTGGTACCAGAATCAGAATGCGACTAGAATACAATTTTCCCTGGCAAAGATTCAGGCACTGGGGCCTGCTGAACCCACCTAACCTTTGGGCAGAGTCTGAGACTGTCTTTCAGAGTCCTCAGTCCTTATCCTTTTGATCCCTTGGAGGTGGATGGTAGTGCAAAATCCCTCAGCAGCAGCTGTTTAGCAGATAAACTCGGTCTGCTACAGAGTATGTGGGGACAAGCTCCACAGATAGCCCCTCTGTATAAAGGACTGTTAATGTGTGTCTATATCTGTTTATTGTGCCATTTTTTAGATTCTTTTTTATATTTGTTTGCTATGTACAACTACAGTGTGTTAGCTTTTGTATTATCTTTTTATTTTATTTTATTATTATCACCTAGATGACTATTTTCCTTTGGGAGACAGAGTGGAATGAATATAGAAGGG
Source organism: Sigmodon hispidus (assembly GCA_004025045.1). Taxonomy (NCBI): domain Eukaryota; kingdom Metazoa; phylum Chordata; class Mammalia; order Rodentia; family Cricetidae; genus Sigmodon; species Sigmodon hispidus. The sequence goes on along the minus strand of PVIH01010515.1, from coordinate 68,026 downwards.
AGGGCAGGTGGAGGAGAGCTGAGAATAGGAGAAGGAGGAACTGTAATCAGGATATATTAAATGAGAAAAATATTTTTAATGAAGGGCAAAAATGTAAGTGCCAAAGTTTGTACATAATACTTCTGAGGTAAGTGGTACATAACTCTTTGAGACCTATAGATCTAACATAGAGACCTGAGGATATGTGATAAATGGTATATCAGCATAATTATATCATTGTTTTTAAAATTTAAAGGCATGGAAATCGCTATGAAACACAGCTAGCTGTTCTAAGACCCTATTTAATAAAAACATGTATGTACAACTTAAGATGTTGTTTAATAAAACATATATGTTTCAGAACCAAGAAAGTTCATGAAATTATAAGTCTTCAATAACAGTTTATTTGTACAGATTCTATTTTTAAAACAAAAAATATGAATGGTAAGAATAAATATTTAAAAATTCTCAGTAAACATTACTTTCTACCTATAATAAAGTAGCTAGGCAAACTACCAAGTGAACAGGAAACCAATGGAAGGACAGTTTCAGATACATCCATGCTTGTTCCAGGAATATACAGTTATTTCTACAGGAACAATTAGGATATAATATCTAGGACAAAATAAAACATTGCCTGACCAAATCCAAGGTATATCACTTATAGTATAGTGGGAACGCATTAGAGGGCAGCTATTTTCAATGCCTCAAAGCCAGCAAGACACAAGGACAGTGTGGTGAAGTCACCACGAAATGAAGGAAAAATAACCATTTAGTTTAGAGCACTGTAAAGATGCATGATTGCTGTTTGTTAGGTAGAGCAAGTGAAAGGACAAAACGAAGTAGAATACTGCTTTAAGGGCTTTTTACAAGTAAAAAGGAATGCAACAATGTGGTGAGAAATATGTAATTAGTACATTAGTAAGGACTTGCTTACAAGCAAAATCATTTCTTATTTTTTTAAGTGGAGTATAAGATACAAATGACTATAAGAATAATGACTAATATCCACAAAAGCTGCACAGTAGTTAGATATGTGTAGCAAAATGAGGTTATTGATAGAAGAAACAGACAAAAATGTTGAAAACTAACATGGGTGTTTCATAGGGGGGCTGTCTGTGGAGCTTGTCCCCACATACTCTGTAGCAGACAGAAATAAACTCAGGGAATTTCACAAGTGTATTCTATTTTTTACATGCATATGCAGATGTTATATAAATGTTAGAAACCCATAGTTTCTCTTGCTGTGAATACGCCATGGTCTAATTTACTTATTACTCCTTGAAGCCAACCACAAAGCAGAAGAAGTGACTAAAAGCCATCTTGTCAATTTACCCAAGAATACTACATAGCTATTACTATTGTAGATGCACAGAGAGAAACCTCTGTTTTTACATGAATGCTTTAAGTCATTAGATTTTATTTTTTACTGACTAGAGGAGACAGTCTGTAGTGGAGCTATCTTAACAAAAGTTGCTTTATTATCCTTGTAAAGTATCTCAGTCCATTATACTCACCTTATCTCTAGATGAACACTCATGGTTGAAACTCCCTTGTCATAGTTGTCTTTCTCTGGTTTCTTTGGAAGCAATTGTATATTTATCACTGTTTCCCAAGTGCCAATGCCTTGTCTAATATTCAATGTAGGATCAATAGACCTTGACCCAAATGCACTAATTAGTTTATGGGTTTACATCTTAGAGAATGGACTTGTTGTAACTAACATTGTAGAAAAATTCAAGGAGACAAAGTCATAGTCCTGGCTCACTAACCCCCTACCAGATGTTTGCTCTTAGAAAACTCTCCAAGGTTTTTTCACAAATTCAGTAATGATTATATTATGATGGCTGTGACAAAATGGCAATATTGGATAGAAGTTACCACATGCATGTTATAAAAGATTATTTATTAAGTTGATTATAAGGACATCTGGCTACAAATCTCTACCAAATCTAGTACAATATTTCAATTCACAAGCATGGCATTGGGAGTTAATGGTGATCCCTGCATAGGTGCTCTAATAGAATGAAAAGACAAGGGATAAATAAGGTAAGCCTGAACACTGAAATGAGTTTAAATGATGTTAGAGTGTACAAAGACTAACATGGTTTCCTGCTCCTGGACCTGCACGTGCTGAATATACTCTGTGATCTTCAGAGTTTCTTGACACTTCAGAGAGAAAGATGTAGCTAATGGAAGCCGAACAGCCTGCCTCACAAACAGCTCCCCCTGCAGGCCAGCAAAGCTAATTAACTGGTCTATGTGCAAGTGTAGCGGGCTCTTCACCCTTTTCTCTCTGTGTCCTATAAACAAACTTAAGCCAAAGCACTTCTTCTCAATAAGCTCACCCCTGACCTCTCCTCACCATCGGGAAATAAGAATTGAAAATATTTAAATACTGGCAAAGGGATGGGATCTGGGCGGCAAACCAATATTCTCCCATTAAAGTCCGAGATTTAAAGATCCATTTATCAAAACCTTTGGTGTGTGCCCAAGTCTTCTAGAATTAATGCATGCATGCATATGAAAATCAATGTTTCCTGCCCATATAAACACCGCAGCTCCAAATCAATCTCTCAAAGCCGAAGAGGGTTAAATATTTAAACAAGCTATGTATGGAAATACATTTTTAATGCCGTGAAGTCATTCTGATGAAAGATTACTCAGGAGCCTTCATTACTGAGTGTTGAGAATAATGTGGTATTATGGGAACAGATGGCCCAGCTGTCTGGGGGCTCTGCCTTCCTCGGGTTCGATTCAAATACTGCTCCTAGAGTCAGCTGTTAGTAGCCAGTGGCTTGAATGGATGACTGCCCACATGCCACACATCTCTACATGACAGCCACATTAGCTGGTATCTTGAGGAACACTTCCTTAAGGAGTCACATGCTGTTTTGCTTTGCTTTGATGTTTTTGAAAGTACTCCATGTGTCATGAGCTTGTTCCAAATGGAAGCTGTCATTCAGGAATCAAGCATGGATATGCTGACCATTCTGGAGCATGTGTCCTGATGGGCAAACCCCATCAGTTGCCTTCATAAACCTGCACACAGCATGCATAAAAGCCACCCTCTTCTGTTACTTTTTCCTGATGAGGAAGAAGGCATTAGGACCGTGGGCACATCACTGTGTCAAATAGTTCTCATCCCTGTGAGCTACATGTATGGGCTTTGTATACTTGTCTCGCTACTGACACTAATTGTATTTATTTATTTATCAATGTTTTTGATTATCTTTTTCTAAAAAAATATTTTTGAGTTTATAATAAGTTACACCTCCCTCTAATTGCTTCCATGTTCTTTTCCATCGCAGGTTTTAAAAGCATGTCTTCTTTAATTGTTTTTACATATGATGATATTTTTAAAATAGCCTCTTGTAATCACCTGTTAAGTTGCATGATCACAGAAGAGAATTGGGCAGAAGACTTAAGTCATGATAACAAGGCTTGTGTCAGGTCCTTTGACCTGGGGCAAGGATAGTCTGAGAATTTGTTTTCAAAATTGCTTGTCTCCTGGCATCTTCTTCTTCTTTTTTTTTTTTTTTTTAAATAGATGGACATTATGTATCTGGTCACCTCTATTGGCTGTCCTGAGGAATCAGTCAACCAACCAAAAATAACAATTTTTTAAAATTTACTTCTTTTTTATTTATTAATTTTTTTCAGAAAATAAAGTCCTTTTTCCCATGCATCCCCTTGCTCTCCCTCTCTTCCCTCTCCCAATCCCTCCTTTTTTGCTTTCACCCTTCCTCATCCCCATCCCCCCACAAAAAAAGGGCAAGAAGTCCCAAGGTGAATCAGCTCAGCATCCACTTCAGGCAGGTCCTATTTCTTCTTTTTATTTTTTGAGAGAGGTCTTTTCTGTGCATTGCAGGTTAGCATGGAACTCACTATGTACACCAAGCTCCTTCAAACTGTGATCATCTACATCAGTTTATCAAATGCTAAATGTAGGGCATCTGCCAACACACTCTGATTTTTAGGTCTGTTTGTTTATCTGTATTTTATGCTTTTATGTGCTTAATCTTTCTTTTTTATTTATATATTTATTATTTGGTAATTTTACATCAAATACCCTATCAAGCTCACTCAGTTCAGGGGTTGCATTTTGCAGCTTGAGTGTTCTTTCCTTTTTTATTTATTTATTTATTTATTTTTTGCTTTTTGTCTAAAGTCCACTAAAGAGTGAGTACATCCCATGCTTATAACTATTGATAATATAAAATGTCTCCAATTATGAGAACAAGTGATGAGTAAATGGCGTAGACTCTGCCAAAGAGAAAAGAGTCAGATTGATGGCTTGGAATACTTTAGAGCATGTGACAACCTTCTAAGACAAATTCCTTTGGAGGCCTTACTCACTTATTTCTATATTGCCTCAAAGTCACACTGCAGAAGGTCTTCTCTCATGAAAATGAGTCCTCTGAGACCAAATTTGTTTGGGTGTCCTTGGGTCCAACCAGGAGCCATGTTCCAGTGCTGAGCTGAGCAGATAAAGTGATGTACTTCTCCATCTTGATAATGAACAAAATTTAAACTGAATGACCAATATGACAACATGTTTAAGTTAAATATCAATCCAATTAGATAGTTTTGCAGTTTCCTAACTTTAAGTTGCTATTGTTCTTGGTAATAGTTATTTGAGACATAGCAACATTCTTTTCCTGGGAGGGAACCACAGTACACACACTTTTTCAAGTAGCTACAGTTTTCATTACTATACAAGAATATAAAAACAAATGCTGTTGAGGATTTAAAGGGAAAACTTGGCAGCTTTTCCATGCAGCCTTCTTGTTACAATCTCACTAATTCGACAAGGATCAAATCATCAGTTGTAGGAGGAATTGCTGCCAGACCTTTTAAGTTACACACTGGTGCTGCCATTTCCATTAGACCAGTGCTATCATTCTCTAAATTGGCTTATTGGCTGTGGCTGTATATGTGCAGCAAGACAGGCAGGTGCCAAGCTCTGCAGCCTTGCAGTTGCTTGGTATGTTGAGTGCCCTAAGTTTCATTATGTTTTTTCTCTAAAAACTAATGAATTTCTACATTAATTTTCTTTCTACCCATGAGGCACCATATCTGTACCAGAATCATCTATTATTGTGCCCCTTTTGGCAATATCACCAACTCACTTTGTTTATTTGTGGCTAAATTCTTCAGCTGACTTTGCCTATGCTTATAGAAAGTTGTGTATTTTCAGGAATGTAGTGGTGGAGAACCATGTGTAAGTTTGCTTCCATAGGCCAGGAAGAACCATTAATGTTCTCTTGAGCATTGAATATAGTTTCTCCTTTGTTTTTTCTTTTTTCCAAGTTCCTTCCAACCTGAATACCTTTGTGCTACTCATTTGAGATGTTTGACTTTTTTCCACCCTCTCACCCTGGATTGAACTTCTTAAGCCTGTGGCTTCCACAAACCATACTTAACCAAACAGCCTGGACAGATCCTTTTCTTTCCTCTGACTATAGGATCAGAATCAATAGAAATATTCTGTTTGGCATTAAAATGCTTAAAATGTAGAAATGTACAGAGATGGTTAAAATATCATGCTTCACTGTTAGTTAAAAGTGAACTACCTTCCTCCATGTAACCAAAGTTATGTGACTTTGAGGAAAAGATTAACCTCTTCCATTTATCATGGGAATAATCTCTCCTCCACAAATAGCTATGAGGGTAATAGAGTAACATGTATAAAAGTCCTTTGCAAATTATAAAGTGCTGCAGAAACGTAAGGCCATGTTTTTATTATGCCTACTTCCAATTGTATTAGCTCTCAATAATTTGTCCTAGTGTTACAAAGATCAAGATATTTTTTGTTGGTTTTAGCAGAGTGATTTGCACATAAAGATTGAATTGATTGATTCATTTTTACCTTCAGATTTATGACCCGAAGTCTAATAATATTTCAAAATCTTGGCAGCCCATGACTGAGATGTTGAGTTACCTTTCTCCTTGGTCCTCACAAGTTCAAATAGAGCTGGTTCCCTTCTGTGTGAGATTGTGGTCACTCAAACATGGAATCTGAGGGAGGCCAGAGTTAGGGCGGTCTTCATCATAAAATTTCATTACATTTTCTTCATAACTTTCCAGTTTGGAAAAGTCACCTTGGCCAGCTGTTCTTCACATTGGTTTTATTAGGTTTAACTGATTTAAAAGTTTACTGGTCTCGGTATGATATTATAAGTTTCAGCAAAAAATGTGTTCAGAAAGAAACAAGAAAACAGAAAGTGGGTGAGAATTTTTTTTTAGTATACTTTTATTTTTATGAAGTTTATTCGAAATTCTATATAATGTTTTAGGGTTAAGAAATATAAAATTATGTTTTAAATTATATATTCATAAGAATTCCAAGGTACCTGAATTTAAAAATTTGTTATTTTCTCTGTATGGCAACAATAATTATTAATCTAATATACTTGAAAAACATTACTGTGAGATCAATTTTTATATAATTTGTCTAAATTACCTCACCTTATAATAGAGGGCTGAAAGGGTTAACTGAAAATCTGATAGAGAAAACTACAGATAAAATTGTGTGTCTCCCCTTAAGTTTTATATTCATAGGCAGAACCAGGTGTGAGACTGTGAATCACAAACAGCCATTGGAGGAAAAATAATAAATGGTAAGATGAAGACACCACTTCACCATGTACATGTTCACATTCATTGTGACAAGGAAAATTAATGATTATTTTAAGAACAAAAGCACATGAAAATGACAATTACATAATATTTTCCTCCCTCCTTGTTTCCCTTACTTCCTTTAGTACTTCTTTTTTAAGCCTATTAGTATAAATGTGTGCATGAATGCTTGTGGTGTGTGTGTGTGTGTGTGTGTGTGTGTGTGTGTGTGAGAGAGAGAGAGAGAGAGAGAGAGAGAGAGAGAGAGAGAGAGAGAGTGTTTGTGTGTAAGCACATTTGTTGCTGTGGTGCTATAGGTTATAAGTGTCAAAGGACAATGGTAGTGAAGCTGATTGTCTTCTTCACCGTATGGGCTCTAGGAAATGAATTCTAGTAGCCAGCTTTTGTGCCAGGTTCTGTCTTTTCCTTCTTCTCTCTACCTCTAGGGCACTGAAGAAATGGTAGAAAAGGGGCAAATTTCAGGGACAGAACAAGGGAGGACACTGGCCCTCTGAGGATGTGGAGGGACCTCAAAAGAACAAGGATCATATTAATGCTCTTTCTAGGGACAGTAAATTAAAGTATTCCTGGCTACACAGAATTATGTGCCATCAGGACTTTTTGCCTAGGGCATAATGCTGCTCACAGCAGATTGGGTCTTCACATATGCATTAACATTTCAGTGACTCTCCCACAGATATGTACATAGGCCAATCAAATATAGACAATCCCTCATTGCAACCCTTTTCCCAGGGAATTCAAAATTGTATCTGTTTGTGTAAGCAAATCCTCATATGAAAGAATTTCTCGAAGAAGAGAAACAGTTTTCCTGGCAGGGATTCAGGCTCTGGGGCCTGCTGAGCCCACCTCACCTTTGGGCGGAGTCTGAGTCTGGCTTTCAGAGTCCTCTGTCCTTCTCTGTTTGAGCAGTTGGAAGCAGGGTGGCCGTGCAAATTCCCTCAGTAGCAGCTAGGGGGGTCCCTGACAGCCCAAGTTTATCTCTGTCTGTTATGGAGTGTGTGGGGCCATGTTCCACAGACATCCCCTGGTCCTGGAACTGGAACCTGACTGGAACACAAATTTCCCTGGCAGGGATTCAGGTGCTGGGGCAGGCTGAGCCCACCTCACCTTTGGGCGGAGTCTGAGTCTGGCTTTCAGAGTCCTCAGTCCTTCTCTGTTTGAGCAGTTGGAGGCAGGGTACCCTGCAAGTTCCCTTGTCTTAACAGCAGCTGGAGGAACCCTGAGAGCCAAAGTGTATCTCTGTCTGCTATGGAGTGTGTGGGGACATGCTCCACAGACAGCACCTGGTCCCGGAACTGGAAAAGCCTGCCACCTGCCCAGGGAAGGGATGGGGAGTTGTGGAGAAGAGAGAATGAACTAATGTGTTGGGAGAGGGAAGGGACCTTGAATAAGGATATATTCATTGTTTCTGTTTTGTGGCTCATACATATTTTCCTCTCTTCTTATAGTTACAAAAATATGTAAAGGTCATAGGTAGCATATCATCTGTTCCTTCTAAAGGGTTATGACCAGCACTGTGTATGCAGACCATGCTTCATGAACTAGATATGCCTGGAGATCCTCTTGAGCTACAAAAGATTTAGAGAGGGATCCCAATAGTTTTTTTTAAAGAGATTAGTTAGGATCTAGCTCTTTGGGCATAATGTAATTCTTTGAACTAAATGTACCACCTCAAATGGAAGAGAATTTTTGCATACATATAAATGCAGAGTATTGAAATTATCACATACGAATAATTAGAAAGGAGACCAGTTTACAGAGTCAATCAGTATACAAAGTCATTTCTCAGAGCCATCAAATTTGAGTTTGTTACTGGAGGTATATTTTGTTACTCATTGTTGCTACCTCTGCTTCCTTTTGCTATCTTGAGACTTTGGTACATTTTCTTTTATAAAAAATATTTGCAAAATGGAACCAGGTAGCAAATAACATAAAAAGGTGCTTGAACACCAACTTAAAAGGAATCCGATAAGAAGAACATAATGAGTACATGATCACAAGAACCAGTTTCATGAATTCAGAGGAATTTGCTGTTCCTACCAAACTTCAGTTTTTATAACATCAAGATGCTTCACACATTATTTGAGCTAACAACCACAAGATGATAGTGTCCAGTTTGTTGTGGAGTGTTCATATACACATGCTAGATGGTTTGGACTACCTGTGCTTTGGCCTCTATATTTTTATTGAATATGGCATTAACTAGAGTCTGATTGGCACTTACCTTGTGCACTTCAGAAAACAAACAAAATCTGAGTTTGGTGATAGTGTTAGTGCCAGAGATAATGGAGATAAAAGAAAGAAAATATTCATCAGTGAGGCAGAACTTGTATGTCTCCTCATGTGTGAAACAGACAATTTTTAAATAGTGTAAATAGAAATCTTTACAGGTGTAGCTAAGGTACCACATGATTATTAAGTAAATCCAATAGGCTTTCATTTTATTAAAATGCAAAGCTTAGCTTAATTTAATTTGAAGCTTGAATTTGACCTAAGCTGCTTCTTAGTGAGAAGAGCTCAGGCTGAAGGCTCAATGCATGCAGGTGCCAGGGTCCTCTGGTGACAGCTAAAGCCTGAGGGTGCTGAAAAATATTTGATGTTGTCTTACATTCAGTAGCAATTAAACAAGTGTCTATGGAAATGAACAACTGTGAGAAAAAAAAGAGTAAATGAAATACATTTAGACTTCTTGAAAAAAAAATCCTAAAGAAGTTAAATAAGTCCCATAGCAAGATGATGAGTGTGGTCTCCATACTGATAAACAAGACAGTGATTATAGACATAAGGGTAAATTGGGGCTCATAGCAGAAGAGGGCACACAGATACCAGCTAATCTCAACCTTCACCTTGGGTTCAGGCTCAGTTATTTTAAGAAAGAAAGAAAAGAATCCTCTGCATATTGATTGCCTACTATGTGCCAAGACTTGTCCTAGACACTTTTAAACATTTAATTCTCCCAAGAGCTGTCAAATGGGATATTAGTATCATCCAATTATAGACAGGAAAACTGAAGCCCAGAGAGCTTAAATTTTTCCCCAAAGGTCGTTCAGCTGACAATTACAGATAGGATTTTGCCTTTGTGCCACTGTTTCCATTGCCAGCATATTTCAACCTCCTTGATGCAAGAACTTTGACCCACAGATTATCAGTAAAGATCTTGATCCTAATGACTGGCTTAGCCATATAGCATACCTTTCATGTGACCTACTGTTTAAGTAAAGATCAGAGTCATCATGCTAAGAATTGGACATCAACAGTTTCAGGTAGAACAGGAAGAAATGGGACTGGAGGTTTAGCCTTACGAGTGTGGTCTGAAAGGTTCAGGAAGGTGACAGGTCAGAGGCAGCATTCTGAGGAGGTCAACTAGGCAAGTAGGTATCAAAGATATAAATAAACTTCAGATATACAATGATATCAAAAGCAGAACAATAGCTCAGTTAAAAAGGAGACATGAAGGCAAGAAAGAGTCCTGGGGTAGGCATGCTGTGTTGTTCTGCTGAGTGTGAACAGCTCTGGATCTGAGATTTAAATAAAAGAATCAATCTCAGGCAACTGTGGGAAATGGTGTCTACTAGAGAGCATAAGTGCAGAAATTGTGTTACTGTGGACAGTTCTATAATGGAACTCTCAAATTGGCCAATGCATGAGAAATTAACTTCAAATATGGGACTATACACCTTCTATAGTGCAAATACATCATTTTTATATCCATAGATTTCTCTAGAACTGGTGTGACTTCATTGCTTTCAGTCTTCATGTTTTACATCTCTCCCTTCCATTGTGACCTGGCATTTCTCAGGGTCAGCATTCTTACTATTGCAGCTGGGCTAGGAGGTACTACTGGGGGACATTTTGAGAACAGAGTAAGAGATACCTCCTAGAGGAATTGGCTTTTCATAGGTGGCATCCATTTCAAGTTCATTTAGGAAATGCTTTCTGGGCAAGAAACAAGGGGTGGATCAAGCCTCCTTGGATTTCCAAATCTCCCCAAACCTGTCAAGCACTTGTGTAATCCTACACTCTGTCCTTAGAGCAGACATTTTATTTTTCTTAGTATGTGTGTCCTGGAACCATTTCTTCAGAATGACATTGACATATGTCCCCATAAATAAATTAGCAAGCCCATCTCAGCTGACATGTTTGGCATAAACAAGAAGTTCATGTGCCAGTGTGTGGATTAATTCCCACACCCATCCCTCAAGGAAAGATCAAGTGTATCAATGTGAGTTCATGGCACAGTAATGGGACTATAGGAGGATCCTATTTTGCTTTTAATACACTCTTTCAGTATTATAGTTTGACTTTACATAATAGATTATGGATATTGGCAACAGAGGAGTTATAAAAAAATTGAAGATGAGTAAAGAGAAAAGAATACTTCCTCATTCACAGGAAGGAGAAATGAACCCCAGGTTGCTTACCTCTCCCCCAAATCTGCATTCCACAAGGCAGGTGTTCTTCTCACTTTTGCAAATGAAGCCTCCTCAAATGTAGTTCCAAATTTTTGAGTGTTATAACAAAACAAGCCAAAAATTAATGCCTGACCTCAACTGTGATGTCATGGGAAAAGTGCAGATATACTAAAATATATCTGAAATTGCCTTCAGTCTTGCTATATAAAAAATATAAAATAAATGTCATAGAAAGACGTGTTTTTCCAAAAAATATCTTATGTCTAGGCAGGTATCATACAATCTAAAAAACTTAAGGTCAGTTTTATTGTAATAATTCAACTAACAAACTGGAGAAAAAATTCCCTGTTTATAAGTAGTTAAGTAGTAGAAGCTACAACAGACCTAGTAAAACCTATTTATTCAAGAAATGTAGATGGGCAATGTGTCAGCTTCTGTACTAGAACCAACCTGACACAGAGCTGTCACGCTGAAGGCAGTTCTAATCAGATATCAGAATTCTGATCAGGAACACCTGCTCTGCTTAAATAATAGAGTTATTCATAACAATATTAGTGAGTGTACCCATTCATCTGTGTGATAATTCATAATGAAGGTATCTGTAAGAAGACATGGGCAAGCCCATTCTTCTATTTGTTTCAGTTAGTACACAGTGTCCCCATTCTTTTGTGTTAATGTGTTCACTTGTTTACCTACTGTAGAAAATGTTGGACATATAATAATTAGATTGAAGAAAAGCCTTTCCATATGAAGCTTGCAGGTCAGAAGCCTTTAAATTTGAGCTGAGTTCCTCTCTCTCTCTCTCTCTCTCTCTCTCTCTCTCTCTCTCTCCCTCCATACTCTTTCCCTCCCTCCCCCTCTCTTTCTTTCCTTCCTTCCTTTTTTGTTCCTTTCTTTTATTTTTTCCTTTCTGACATCACCATGTTCATTGAAAGTAAAAATATTTATCCAGAATAATGATAACAATGCTCTTATTTTATATTAGAATCAATGTGGGGGGGTTAAGATTTCCCTTCACTAGAAATTAACATAGCATCTAAATCAGTTACCAACGTAAATTCACATCTAGGGCATGAGTTTTCAGTTTTAGATCCTCAAGGATTGTGCTGAATGATATGCAAAATACAAGCCTCACCTATCTCATTAAATTACACAAAAATATATTGGTTCATGCTTCTAATCTAGGTACATGGAGGCTGAGATACAAGTACTGTTGCTGGATTTAAGGTCAGTTAGTGTTATGAGATGAGTCAGCCAGGTCTATGCAACAAGGGAGTCATAGTGACTGTGGATATGTGCACTAGGCTTGAACAAGATCCTAAGAGGTGACTTTCAGCATGCATGTACAGGAACTCAGGAATTTCACCTTTGATGAGCATATACTACAGCTGATAACTGCTGAAGGAGGGGAATCAATGTTCTCTAGGGATTTGGCTCCTTATGAGTTGTCCATACTTTGTTGCATGGCCCTACACTCCTTCACACACTGGTGGCACTAAGTGAACTCAATGGCTTAATTTTTAAAACAGTATATTAAGTAGTTTGAGGTGGTAGGCAGGTATACAAGATATTGGAAAAGAGAGAGTAGAGGATGGATTTGATAAAATGCATTTTATGCATTATGAAATTCTAAAAAATATGTGAAATATATATTTATAATAAAGTCCCATCACAAAAAAATTGTTTTGGCATTATAAATATTTGTCCTGCCTACTGGTTTAATAAAAAATGCTGACTGGCCAAAGGCAGACAGGAAGTGTAGGTGGGGTGACCAGACTAGGAATACTCTGGGAATAGGAAGAACAGAGCAGAGATGCCAGAGAGATGCCAGTAGACACAGAGAAAAGAAGTTGAAATGCTTCTGAGGAAAAGTACTAAGCAACGTGGCTGAACAGGATAAAAAAATCATGGGTTAGTTTAAGTGTAGAGTTAGTATGCTATATGTCTGGACACTAGGCGATCAGCATAAAATTAATGTAAACATCTGTGCATCTCTGGGACTGTGGCTCTGTAGGTCTGAGGTTCTGTGGCCAAAAAGTTGGGCCAGAAACCTAACAACAATACATGATTAGTTATTATTAAATAAAATATTTTAAATTAAGCAAACACAATATGTATATATAATAAAGTAAAAAAATAATTTTATAGACTCACTGGATATACACAGATATGTAAAGCTGATAGTTATTATATTAGACACTGTAAAATGGAACATGATAATACACACACACACACACACACACACACACACACTTGGACACACACTTGGAAAGATCCCAATTTTCAGCTTCTGGTATTCATATCTATGATAATTTTCTTTTTAGATATTTTATAGAAGAATTAAAGATATCACCTCTTGTTTTGAGATTCATTGCTTTCACAGCACATAAATGATATGGCATTACTATTCAGAGCCACCAAGATGCATAAACTTCATTGAGATTATATTCCATCTATCCTGTATCAGAATGAAAGGTGTGGATCATGCACGTTCCCCTATATTTCAAATGCTTACTGGTGAACCTCTCGGTGGGAGGAGCTTACCATATGCTTGTGTTATTGGTAAGGAGGGCAATTTCTAGTTTCAGCTGCACCCTAACAGACTGTCAACTGTGTCTCTAAGCAGCAGAGAATTATTCTACAGTGCAGCCCCGAGGGACAGATCACAAGTTTGGACTTCACCACATTGAGTTTGATCCCAAAGGCTATTTCTGCATATCAAGCCATCTGGAGATAGTGTGGATGCCAGGCATCTTGCTTGTGCAATGATATGTCTCGTATCTTGGTATTTAAATGCTGTTTTGGCATGGGACACTGGTGTCCATAGTCAGCCAGCCACATGCATCCCAAAAAATTTCTGACTCCAAATCTTGATGCAAACTTCATTTCCTTAGTTGAACTCCACTGTCCCTGGGCACTGTTGCTCATTCACATCCAAAGTTACAAGTATCATCCCTGTGATCACAGAAGCCTTTCAAGAATGAGAGGAGAATTCCAAAGGAAGGTTTATGTCCAAACTCAGTCAACATGAAATTGATCCACGAGGTGTGTGCTTTGGAGGATTGATTAAACACAGCAGTCTTCAGTCAGGGTTCAGATGCCCAAAGGAACATTATTGTAGTCACTTAATCCTTCATAGGACAAGACTGTCTTTCTTTTGTCGTTGCAAATTCTCTTGCACTAGACCATCTTCCTGAATCTATTATCTGTCTGTATTAATATCCAATGACTTTGTTGTCTTTTGGCACATGGCTGGTTTAGAAAATCCCAATGAGAAATCTGAAGTAATGAGTCAAAATTTGCTACAGATATATTTCTCTAAGATTTATGCCTTCAATTACATTCATCATGGTAAATAACTATTACTTGTAAGTAAATATTCTGGAGACATAGATCTTAAGTGATCGGAGGGAAAGTGGGTGATTAGAGCCCAGTGAAAGATTTGAAATAGTATCAAAAGGGAAAGCATCAGTGAGAGCACAGGACCTGGAGAAGATGCCTACCCAAATGGTATGTTTTCGCTTTTGTCTTTTCACTAATTACCAAGAGTACTGAGTACTTAGAATGCATAGTAATGCAAGTCTTAATAATGTGAAAAGTCATTATTGCCATGCCCTTGAGATATACTTATAATTTCAATTTAGAGTGGGCTCTGAAACAATAATTAAATTTTAGTGCAATATATATAAATATAGAGGGAATAATGATAACAAAGTTCAGAAGGAAAAAAAGACCCTTTTATGCAAATACTATCACAATTGCACTGTTATTGGTTTTTGTGTGAAATAAATGTAAAGTGGATATTAGTATGTTTTTGAATAGAAGAAGAAAAACCAAGGAAACACATAAGAGTTACAATGTACATTATTGGCCAAAGACACACTGATCTATATCTGGGGAAAAAGCAAAGAAACAATGGAAAAGGTAGCTTACACAAATTCTTAAGATATTGGACATTTGTCTGTAGATTATTGTCTTTTCCTCATGGATGAAAACAATAATCTTCAAAAAAGTACTAAAATTTGCCCTGCCTTGTAAATCTCCAGCCATGCTCTTTTCATTCTTGCTTTGATTTTCTGTATTATCCAGTACTCTTTCCCTCATAAATTATATGATGACTGTTTTTCATTATTGTTTTTTGTTTTGAGAGTAAGAAAAACTTAAACCATTTTATACTTTGCTGTCCTCCCTTAAAATCTAGCTCTAAACCACTCCTTGCTCTTCTTCAATTTTAATTGTCGGCTTGTCACACTAGAGAATCACCTCAGAAGGGAGCTCCAGTAAAGAATTATCAAAGTCAGATTATCCTGTGGGCATATCTTAGAGGGTTTTAGAGATTGGATCAATTGAAGTAGAAAACCCCACCATGAATGTGGGCTGTGACCCTTCAAGGACTGACTTTTGGTCTGAGTATACAGCAAAGAGCAATCTGGCCACTAGCATGTGTAGATTCATTCATTCCTCTCTACCTTTGATTCTGGATGTGACCAGATGCCTCAAGTTTCCATGATCTTGAGCTTCATGCAATTATCAATGGTAACTTGGAATTGTATGACAACTTTACCCTTTCTCCCTTAAGTTGCTTTTATTAAGCTATTGTATCACAGCAACAGGAATGAAAGCCAAGATAAATTTCAACTTCTGTTTCTGAGCTCAATCTGAACTTCATGGCTCATAGGAATCTTCCTCCATTTATAGGCCAATCATGTTTACATTCCATAATGTTTCATGCACATGTTTTATGAGATAGCATAATCTGTTATGTCTTGTAAATCACTTCTTTTTGTGTGTGACACTGTTTACATGTTCACTCCTTTAGGTGAGAACTTGAAACATCTCCATTGCTTGAAAATCCTGCTGGAGTTTATGTTGTGGGGACTTCTGTTGACTTAAGAAAAAAGACGGTTATTAAGGAAAATATGCCTTCAGCACAAAGTCATTGAAACATAACTACAGTAACCATGAGAAATAGAGACCCTTACAGCCCACTGTATAGTTCCTATCATTCAATTCGGCCCTAGACTTGATGAAGAAATAGAATGCAGGCCAGGGAACAGCATACATTTATCTAAAATTACTTGTGGAAACAAAGCTGAAAATATTCAGAGGCATTTCAAGACCACTCTTCAGATTTAGAGTTTAGTTTTGTGAATTCAAAGTTTGTAGAATAATTAACAGCTTTGGCAGAAAGTGCCTAGACTTTTGAAAATGTGACTATTTGTTCAACATGTATTGAGATTTTACCATGGGAGGGTGCTGGAATAGATGCCATGGGGAGTGTAAAGGAGCTCATAGATAATTTTGAGTCTGAGAAACTGGCACATGCTTTGCTACTGCTCCAACTGTCCTCTGTACACTGTTCTTTTCCAATAGTTATGCCTGTCTGTGAATCTTCCTGTTTATACTTCCAGACTACTATCGTCCACCATGTGGAGCATCTCATCTTCTTCACTTGGAATTTGCATATATGAAGAGGTATCCTGTAAGGTTTCATTGAGTATAATTGTCAGGTAATGGAGATTTTATCCAAGTAATTTCCAATAGCAAGTAAGACAACTCAAGTTTCATGTCATAGCTCTATTCTAGGATGTTCAAAACTAGTTAATATCCAGGAGTTTGATGTAATGGGAATGATAGAAAAACTCAGAAGTTTAAGTTTCACATAATTACATGAAATCCATTGTGCCATTTATATACAATCTCATTCAACTAGTCGGGAACTTCTCAAAGCATTGCTCTTGGCAAGGTGGGATCTGGATCTTTTTGCTTTTGAAAGGTACTATGGAGAATTACAACTTTGACAAGAGGAGTGTGTGTGTGTGTGTGTGTGTGTGTGTGTGTGTGTGTGTGTGTGTGTGTATGTGATCCTGCATATCTATTCCAGGCACAATGTGTGACCAGAATTCTCTTTTCACATGGAGTGATCAAACCTCCTGGGTACTAAGTCTCTGCGCTAGAGATGGTGAAACCTGGTGAGCAGAAGTCACAACTCAGCCTGCGCACTTCAGCTTCAGCTAGGCTCTTCCCAATTCATCCAGTGTGGGATGGGGTTGGAATCTCCCTCCATCCACCAGTTGGTTTCATTCTCTGACATTTTTCATGTTGCCTGTGATTTTAGAAAGTATCCACTTTCACAAGTGAAAACTGATTTTGTCCAAACAGATGCTTGTTTCTATATTTTACATTCTGGAAAAAAAGTATGAGTATGATTGGGTTGAGGAGGGGGCTATCCGGAGATGAGAAATAAAATCTGTGCAGACGCTTGTGGAGGCACAGTTTGGGCTAAAATTAGAAGCCAACTGGGAGCTGCAGGCAGTAGGAATGGGGTCTCCATAGAAAATTTGTTGTATAATAAAATACTCATTGAAAATATTCTGACAAGAGGCCCTAACAAATTTCTCACATATCTTAGACTAGATGACAAAGTGGCTTTTCTCCTAAGTTTCTGTGAGAATTTGTGATAAACTGGATTTAGACATGTTATTTGAAACCAGTCAAGCAATCAAATCCTTCAGGCTAATCCCTCAATCAGCAGTCATCTCTTCAGCACCAATGTCTTCCTGATAACCAGAGGACTCAGAAGAAAACAAACAAATAAGCAGATAAACAACAAATAGCTCTGATGGTGTCCAGGAGATGATGGAAAAATGTCCTGGAGGAGTTCAGTGCAGAGAAGTAAATGGGGATTTAGTCATGAAGAAAAAGGGGTGTAGGGGAGACAATGTGTTCAGGTACCATTAAAGATTTGTTCCTCTTAGAACCACAGCTGGTCTGATGATCTGATGCACAAAGCCCCACACTCACCCTCTCTGAATGTTTACCTTTTGCTTTGATTAGTATCCAAATGAGACAACTTTCTCATTTCATGTTGCTATTGAAGGAAAATGGACAACATAAAATTCTGGGTGACTTACTAACTTTAGGCATTTGACCTCACACTTACAAAGGTTGGGAGTGGCAAGATCAAGAAACAGGTAAACTCAGAGTCTAGTGAGGCTTTGATTTCTAGTTGACAGAAAATGTCTTCTTGTTGAGACCATCTATGGAAAGAAATAGGCAGCCATCTGAGGCCTTTCCAAACATAAGTGGAAATTCCTTCTCTTTCATCTTATATAAACTCATCCTGACATCATCATACAGGTTTTGTCAGGTGGATTTGAGGATTTCTTCATTCAGGCCATAGCTACTGAGAGATACTTTGATTATGTTTTATACCTGCTCTGCTAGGACTGCAGGTTTCTGCAGCCCTAACAATGTCCTCACATGAGTTTTGAGCCCTAATCCAACTATAGGTCTTTAGAAACATACTGTATGTCTTTCTTGGCGAACCAGATTCTGAGCACCATGTGTATTCTCTTCTCGGCATCCAGAGTCTCTGAAGAGAGATTTAATATTTCTAGCCACAGTAGCAAGGTCAGTCAATGGAAATGTATAGGGAAGTTCATGCTCCATTAGTACCCAGTATTTCTGAAGGTAGATGTCATATTTCTAATTTTGTAAATTGCATAGTCCATAAAGCACCTTAGAGACCATGAAAGCCAAACAAATGCAGATGACCATTGTGAGTAGAGACTCTTCCAGACAGCATCAGGACCTGTTACTACTCAATCCTGTTGTCCTGTACTCCTGTGCTGACCTAGATCCTGGAAAGTCAGTCTTCATGCCTCTTCATTTCTTTTTCAGCAAATAGGAGTAAATTCTCTGCATGTAGGAAAAGACAATCCACAGTCATGCAGGCTTCCGCATGGTTTAGGTACAGTAAGAATGGCTCCTTCTCTTGATGTTTGTCTTCTGTTGCAGACCAGTTGTCTTCTGTTGTCAAAGCTCATTGCTGATGGACTTTGTGCTCCTTTTCATCAAAGATAATTACAAGTTCCATGGTTCAATTAAAACAATACATTTCTGTTTGCCTTGCAAAGACAGTTCTTCTACCAAATTTAACTATAACATGCTTATTCCAAAGGTGCCACCAAGGCTTGGAAAATTCAAACATTGTAGGCCTTTTTTTTCTGCCTCTACTCTTTGTGTTACTTGGATGGCCCACATTCAATGTGAATGGAAGAATGCTTAAAATATGAATGTGATAGATATTTAAAACCTTCAAACCATTCAAAGCTTCGACTGAGAAGTGAAGAAACTTAAAACCTAAAATCAAGGATGTGTTCCAAATTATTTTGTTTTGTAAAAAAGTCAGTCATAATAAAGGCACTTTTCTTTTTGCTTACTTGTCCTAAGAAGGGTCTCATGTCCCCCCAAAGTTATCTCACTTTCTTTGTGATTGAATTTGAACTAAAGTAAGCTTATGCATGTACATATGCATGCAGATTGTCTATGAATTCAGAAAAGGGATCTGGCTTACCCTGCAATTGCAGTTACAGGTGACATGCGCCATTCTGCTTCTTCAGTCTTAAGATTAAAGATCCTGATATTCAACCATAGTGCCTGGTATATGTTGTGCTGGGAATTGAACCAGGGCCTTGTTATACCAAAATTTTACCAATTGAGATATTTGTTGATTAATAATCTGCATTTCCCATCTCAGTTTGAGCATTACTGTGGAAGAAAAAAGCAAAGGAATAACTGAACAGAGAATAACTGAGCATAGCTCATGCATTATCCCTGGAGTGCAAGGCATTTTATGGAATCTGGTAACTTAAATTGTATGCCATGAACCTAGTCTATCCTAACCACAGACTATTTACATAACTTCAGGTCTAGTTCTCTCCCCTGTAGGAACAAGAGAGATGGTCAAGGACTGTAGGAATCCTTGCTCACACTGTTCTTCAACCTCTAAGTGAATGCTATGTAATCATGTTGCCTCCCAAAATACATAAACATTGTTGCCCTAGAACAGTTTCTTCCACTTTAAGCACTGGTAGAGATTTTTAAAATTAATTTCTCTTCTCTCTTGATTCCAGAAGCTTTTTTATCTAGAAAAGCATGAAGGAGGACATAAACTGCACCATTCTGAACACTGAGCACTGTGGAGTGAGTGGCAGAGCTCTAACTAGCACTGTAGAAATATCCCCATTCTATTCACATCTGTTGCCTTGCCTGGGGACCCAGTCTTCTCCAGCAATCCTGAAGCCAATTTTATTCATTCTGGCTTCATTAAGCATGTTAAGTGAGATGTTCTGCCATGTTCCTAGAGTCTGTCACATCGATAGTTTACAATGCCATCATCCTCTTCCTGTTGGTCTAGTTCTCCCTTTCCAGCTTTGATTTATTACCTTGCTGTGCTGTTCCCACACGACCCTTTCATCACTGTCACACATAGGCCTGGTGATGAGATATGCTTGGTGGTAGCTACAGGGATAGGAGAGATCAGTGTAAACCAAGCAAGGAAGGACTTGGCAACCAGTTTTATATTTTGTGAAAGCAATTCTCTGCTTGTACTTTGGAAGATCATAAATAAAATCCTCTTTTGTGTGCATATTATATTCCTGTGATTTTTTTTTTTTAAAAAGTGGGTGTTTATAAACAAAGTAACACGTACGCAAGACTGACTTTTGTCTCCTGATTATCTTGCATCAACTCCCAAAATTAAATGATAGATATGTGCCAAGCACTATACAAAATATGTAACATAGTGAGATATTGGAAGAGCAACATGTTTTTAACTAGAAACTCCAAAATCAGTCAAGCATCCAATGGTAGACAGGTACTGAGCTTCAGACTTGATGAGGGCTTCATATGTGACTTGTCTCAGAAAAAGAAGTAATAATAATAACAATAGTGATAATAAAAACCTGTGGTATAGATCAGATTTTAGACAATATTTTCTTAGGAAAAATTTGAATCTCAAAGAGACTGAATCACATAATTAACAAAGGTGAGTCTTTAATTTTATCCTTAGATCTTTATGACTTCAAATGTGTAAACTGTGTCTCTAAATGTTGGGGTAATGACAGAATTTGTTGTTAATGATATAAATAAAGTTTTTTTCATTAGTTTTAAACAATTTAATTAAGGTAAACAAAATACGAAATATGTAAATGTACAACAACTGTGGAAGTATGGAAGAATGTAATATCCCCCAAACTCCATGCCTTCAGAGCACTTTGCAAATACATGTCTTTCTTTTAAACATATTTACTTACCTTTTAATTTCAGGTTAATTTATTTTATGTGAATGAATGTTTACTTGCATATATATTAGTGTACTAGATGAGTAACTGGTATTTCTTCAAAAGCAGGAAGAAGGCATTAGATACCCTAGAACTAGAGTTTGGAATGCTGAGTTGCCATGTGTGTGCTGGAACTTAAGCCAGGTTCCCTAGAAGAGCAAAAAGTGATCTTAACTGCTGAATAATCTATCAAACCTCTACTTATTCATTTTTAATTAGAAATCACAGAATTAGGCTTCAAAGCTATACAGGTCAGTTTAGAAGAGAATGATTGAAATCGAATAGATTGAGTGATCATGGGCCCACATAGATATTTGGTAGTGTTACTCACAGTCTGATACCTCATCATAGTTGTGTTTACATAGCTATATGCATTATTTGTTATAAGAATAGTAGAGTAGGGTTTGGAGATAATGCACTGAGTGCACAGGAGGTGAGAAGAAATATGAGAGCTCTTATAACATCAAGAGTCACAGAGGAAGACTGCATAACCATAATGCCATTATTGTTCAGTATCCTTTTATTGATGTAGTAGTGGAAGATGATCTTTGGAATCATTGACAAACTGCTTCTTCATTTCAGGAACATTGACTTTGTGCTCTAGGCTTACTTGTTTTTAGATACTTTCCATTTATGGTTCAAGGCAATCCAATTATTACTCAGAGGTGGCTTTAGAAGTCTCTGATTAAGATTGTGGCAATATCATAGGAGAAGCACAGCGTCTCATAGACAATCGTTTGCTTGGCATTTTGTCCCTTCCCTCTTCTTCTGCAGGTGATATCCAGGGCATAAAGTAAAGTACTACAGGTTTACAATGCTCTTTATTCTACTACTAAAAAATTCTTTATGTACCCAGGGCTGTGACACAATGGGATATTTGATTCCCACTTTATTTTCTGTGTTTTTTCTAAGACTGGAATTTCTACTCATCATTTTCCTTTGAAAAAACTAGAAGTACAGTGCCAAGCCAAGTCATTTGCCAATATACCTGGGGATTTTGGGAGCCGTTCACATTCTTTCTACCAACTCTGAACCTACTGAACCACTATCTAGGCCACAAGAAAGAAGGTATGAACTGCATGTTTGTAAAAGACCTCTTAATCTTTCTGATGGATACTCAGGATTAAGAGCCCATAGTGGAGCCAGTGTTTTTCAACTATTAGTATAGACATGATTTACCAGAAGTAAATTAAGAAAAAAAACACAGTATTCAGTTATGTTCTTGGAAAAGCTGAGGTAATTTTCTTACTATATGACTTAGTAGTTGTTTTGAAAAGATCTTGCCTGCTTCCTCATTGTTCTTGGCTCCAATAAGATGATGCCAGCTTGGTGTCCAAGAGCCTCTCAAGCCATTGATGCTGCTGTTTTATAGATTTGGTTGTAATATAATAGCTTTCCTATTGGGACTTGCCATCACCTGGTGTAAAACCAAAGTCCGCCTAGGTTTTCGTGTACCAGCCTAATCATCCATTCCTCTCAGCCTTCCTCTATTTTTGTGATCCTCCAGTGAAGCCAAATTCACTCTCTTCTAAGAATCATACAGCCCATCACACTTGGTAGGGACCCATGAAAGCCTCTTTTTCCTGATCCAAACTGATTTCCATAGGGAGTCTATACCTTCCAGTGCAGAAGACTGTAGTCAAACGCACATCCATTTCCCTAGGGCTTGATGGCCACTTCTGCTGTGAACCTAGGGCCACCCTAGTTCTTCTTCCATTGTCCCCCTCAGTCAGTCTATTCAGTCTATGTCCACTCCTACTTATATGTTTTGTAAATTAATGTTTAGGAATAAATCACTGTACAGTAGAGAATAAAATGTACAGTTAGTTTTACTACAAACTGCCACTGAGTTATAATCATTGTCTGAGAGTTCACTCTTTCTTTGGCTTTTTAAAAATGTTTAGTAAGTCTTTAGAGATGGTAATTGTATCTGTGGAAAACTTGTATAACAATATTGAGGATTTTATTTAACATCTATTCTAATATCTTCTTGTGAAGACCTTGATTTGTCCATTTAATGGAACTCTATATATTTATATTTTTTGAGTGTCTGGAATATTTGTGAATATAGTTTACTTTAATAATATTTAGAAAACTAAATAAAATCAGAACAGAAATCCACTGAAACTATAAGAAACCATTGTGTTTACAGTGAATAAAAATTTTTATTTCAAATTAATTTTAATATATATTTATTTACTTACTTAGTCTTTTTCTGAGATAGACTCCAGATGTGCAGACCAAACTGTCTTGTAACTCCATAGCTAAGTCTGATTTTTGAACCCATGGCAATTCTCCTACAACATATTTCTGAGAACTAGTACTACAGGCATGTGGCAAGGCTAGTCTTGAACCCATGGCCATTCTCCTGCTCATCCTTTTAAGTGTTGGTGTTACAAGCATGTGTGTGTGTGAACATGTTTGTGCATGTGAGTGTGTGTCCATGTGGCTTTGAGATTTCATTTTCAAGATTTCAATTAGGTATTTTTTGTTTTAATCAAAATTTATTTTTTCTAGGAAGAGAATCAACACACTATACAAACTACCACAGGAAATTAAGTCAACAATAACACACAAAAAAATTAAATACAAGTTAACTTAGTCTATAATTAACCAAAATATTTATAAGTACATGAGATATGATTGCCAAAATCAATGACCATTTAATTATAAAGATTTTATGTGATAAAGTAATATATTATAGTAGATATAATTATAAATAAATACCCCTCAAGTGGGAAATAATGAATAAGGATATACAGGGATGGAAAAAAAATTCAGAGGGAGAGTTGCACACAAAGTAAATATATGTGTAACAATCTTATTTGCATTATCACCCTTGATAAGTCAAGCTTATGATTTTTATCTTCTTTATAGTTATTGTGAACTTCTCAGCATTTTACATTCATTTTACTGTTTTTCTTGATAAATACAAAATAAATAAAAACAAAACAAAACAAAAAAAGAATAAAAAAAAGAAAAAATACATCAAAAAAAGAAAAACTTCTATAGATTTATAGGATACATTCATGTCATGTCAAATATAGTGTGAAAAAAGAAATTGTGCTATGTCAGCAGGGCTTTTGTTTACCAATGTAACATAATAATTCTAAAATCGTATGCTTCTGTTTATATAAATTCAAAATATCTAAAATAAAAATTTGCAGAATTGTGAAAAGTGATGAATAAATCTCCCCTAAAAATGTAAAAGTGAATATATTTACCATCATAAATCAAGCAGAAAAAATGAGCAGTGTGTAGATTCACTAAAAACAACACTGTTCACACCTTTACTGGATGGGTGGGTAAATACCATACATCCCCAGCATATAGAGAATACAGATTTTCTTTTCCCAGGATGCATAGGCCTGTTTGAAAACTGAGTTCCGTAGGCCTTAAGATATATTCAAAGTGTAATATAAAATTTAGCATATATAATAATGACATTATAGATGTTGAACAATGAGTCAAATAAAAACTCAGATGAGAAAAATAAGGTGATATACTAAGGTAGATGTCTAGATATTAAACTGTTTCAAGCAGAAAGTACAATGGGTATTTAAAATATTTAGTGAGTGCAATAACAAAATTGTGTAACAAAAGTTGTAGATAAACTATGAAAAATATAGCCTTAATCATTTACTTAGCCAAGGTTAAAAATAAATAATGTAAAAATTAGAAAAATGATTATAAAATAAACACAGAAGAAAAGAAATATAGTAATTTTTCTTTTCTCTCCTTATTCATCAACCTTCTATTCTTTCTCTTTCCTATCAAGATCTTACTCTGTATGCATAGGAAGCTCAGCATGCCCTTAAATTATGGCTATTCTCTTTCTACAGCCTCCAAAGACTTGCATTACAAATATGCATCACCAATCCTAATTTGGGAATTCTTTCAAAAATCAATGAGAGCATCTGGGCTTGGTGGAGCTTTTCTTTGATTATTCTGGCACTAAAATATCTGAACAGAGGATCAAGACAAGTGAAGTTGCAGGTATTAACATGGAAATGAATACTTAAATCACAATGCTAAAACCAATGCATTAAAATGGCCAGAACAAATGATAATTGGAATGATCAAGACAATGAAACAAAACTCCTGAGTCTCAGCTTTAAGAGAACAACCATACAAGTTACAAAACTAATTTGAGTGTGAATTAGAAAACAATGTGAGCTACTTTTTTCACTTTTCAAGTTATATGTAATAGAAAAATGGCAAAAATGTAAATTCCAAGTCTCTCATAGTATAAGTAGAATAACTAAATATTTAAAAGCATATTGACCTATTTAAAATTATTTTCCAAAGGAAAAATATCACATCCATATGTTTATGTTCATATTTCTTTTTCTTTTCCTAATATTTTAAAAGCACATTTATTTTTTTATTGCTCACTAACGCCATTCTTCCCTATTATTTGTTTGATCAAATTCAACCATTATTCTCTAATTCCAGCTCATTCTACACTCCCCTATCATTTTGCCTCCCAACTTCATATGGACTTATTATCAACCTACTGAGTGCACTTAATTCAGCCTTTGTCTACATGGATGAGAAAGCATCTGCCTGGTTCTTGAGAACCACACCTCTGAATGAAGCAAGACACTTTCTGCAACAATAGAGCTGTTGTGTATCTCTGTATTACTTATTATCTACTAAAAAAGAAAGTTTTTTTCCAACGAACAATAAAAGACCCTAATCCACAGGTAAAAAGATAAGAACTTACAGGGACAGTTTAATGTTATACCTACAAGTATTTGGCTCTCCTTAGGAAGGATTTTTCTCCACTTCTTTCCAATGTAGTTTTTTAATCTCAGCTAGATAATAAGACAGGAAATAAACCAATACAAATTAGTAAAGGAAGAAGTCAATGTACCCTTATTTGCAAATGGTATGATCTATACATAAAAGCTCCTAAAGACTCAAACAGAAAACTCCTACAGTGGATGTATACATTCATCAAAGCACAAAACATAAAATTAACACACAAAATTTTATATACTTTTACTAGTAAATATTTTGTCTTGGAATTGTCTCCAGTGTCAACCTGCAATCAAAAATTTTCATCAAGCATTTCTCATAGAGTCTTATCCAACTATCACCAACGGCAGTTAGAAATGGAGGCAGGAAGAAAAAAGAATCTTAAGTATTTTGCTTAGGCTTGTGGGAACTGACCTAGATGCCTAGAGGAGAGTGTGTGCTCAGACTAAAATCCTTGTTAAAGGCAATGAATCAAAGGTAGTAGTAGTTCACCAGGAAAAGTGCATCCCAGATCATTCTTAGCTTAACATTTAAGAAACTATTAAGATGGGTTCTCATCTGAAAAATTTTACAGGCAATAACTATGTGTAGATCTCAACAGAAAAATACTTGGAAAACTAAAATATCAATACATGGTAAAATTTTTTGATTAAGCAAAAGATATAAAGACACTTCTTACCATGATGAAAAGAAGCATATTGTGCAGTAGAAGCCTGGGAAAATATTTGCCT
The DNA here is from genome assembly GCA_004025045.1 of Sigmodon hispidus. Classification (NCBI taxonomy): domain Eukaryota; kingdom Metazoa; phylum Chordata; class Mammalia; order Rodentia; family Cricetidae; genus Sigmodon; species Sigmodon hispidus. The sequence goes on along the minus strand of PVIH01010515.1, from coordinate 41,374 downwards.
CATAAAATAATTATATTAGAGCATGTTTTAAAATAAAAAAGGTCAATGGTGCCTGTGATTATTATTTACTACCAGTGTCAGAATAGATGGAGGATCTCAGCAAAGTAAAGTGAAGACGATTTTAAGCACAAGAATCAGAAAATGTAAACAAAACAAATTATTTTCAGATGTTATGGCTGCCTACATAGAAGGCAGAATATTTAAAAATTATTAGCAATAGTGAAAGAGTATACCAATGTGATTGTAAGCTGTGAGATCAATATATACAATCAATTTCATTTTGGTTTACCAGTATAATTCAGCAAATGTAATTAGAGAAAACATTTCCCCTTCTGAGATCATCAAAAGTATAAAGTGAATAAAAATTGCAGAAATGCATAGTTCTAGATAAAATTGTCAATGCAGTTCAAACCAAAAGAGAAGAGATGTCAAGTTTGTTAACACTTACTGTAAAATGTGCCACTTCCCTTTGTATTCATATTTTCACCAACACAATCACTATCAGACCTCCAATACATTGTAGGGATATTAACTAACTGATTCCAAAGATATAGAAAAGCAAATGACAAAAACAGCAAAATTTTCCTGACAAATGAGTTGAGAAAATTATATCTTCCACATATCAAGACTGAGTGTTAGAATCTGCCTTTAACACAAGCTCCTTTTAATGTTATGTGCAGTGGGGATTCAGAAGCCCTGAACATAGAAATACCCTAGGTCATGTATTTTTAACCTAAGTGTTTCCAGTGCTAAGTTTCTATCATAAAGAGATGGGTTTATAATCTGTGGAACATGTATTCTAACTTTTAGAGAGAAAGTATAAAATACTCAACTCTCAGAGCTGTCTGTGCCAAACTGTATAATAGTTTTTCTTGAGTCAATGAAATCAAGTAATGTTTCTTATCTAATACTCTGTTTTCATTACACACACACACACACACACACACACACACACACACACACACACACGTGCGCGTTTCTGTCTCTCTCTATATATACATATATATCTGTCTCTTAGTCTTATTTCTTCCAGAAAGGGTCTCTATCTCGATCTAAAGCTATGTTGATGATCAGAAAGCCCCCAGTCCTCCTGTTTCTGGCCAAAAGTTACTGATACAGGCATGTACTTGGCTTTTTCACATGACTATGAGGATGTGAACATGGGTCCTCCTCATGTTTGAGCAATGAGCACTCAAACTCACTGGGCTGCCTGTTCATTCAACATTCTACAGTGCTGGAACTTGAACAAACAGATATACAAATAATAGCATCATACACCCTCCATGGAAAACTCACCAGGTAGCATTCCTTGCTTATCCTAATCTTTCTTAAATGTTCTATTTTGTTTCATATTTCGTCCCTCAGTTCCACTTTGAAGCACAGCTCTTTTAGGTTTGTAAGAGATGCACTTGCTTTACTGTTACAGCTTCCTCCATTTTGGCTACTCAACTTCTGTCTCTTCTGCTGTTGCTCCCTCTCCCTTTGCCTCACTGGCCCCCATCAACTTACGGGTGCCTATTTGGAAGGTTTGCTGTTGTTACCCTTGCTTTATCTCCTTATCATTTTTTCCCCCACAGGTCATTGGTAATTCCCTGGAAGCTAAACATTTACCTCTGCCTTGACTCTCTGTGTTTGGCTGTCTTCAGGGACTAGACCAAAGATGCTTCCATCTCACCACAGTAAAAATATTGAGCACACCTTCTTTTTTTTTCTTTTCAGCTTTTTATTAATTTATGAAATAAAGTATTTTTTATCGATGTATCCCCTTGCTCCCCCTCCCTTCCCTTCTCCCAATTCCTCCCAGTAAGTATTCAGCCTCCCCCTCTCCCCAGCCTCCCATCTCTTCCCCAAAAAGGGCAAGAAGTCCCTAGGTGGGTCAGTTCAGCATCCACTCCAGGCAAGCCCTATTTCCTCATCCTAATATCAGAAATGGGTTAGGTGTTCTTTTGAAGGAATGAGCTCCAAAGTGACAGCCCTCGCACAGAAACATAGTCTGATCCCACCCTTCAAGGCTCCACATATTGCCCAAGTCAATCGATAGTTGCCTACTTTTGGAGGGCCTAGCTCCTTTTCCCAATGGTTCCCCAGTTGCTGTTCTTGATTCAGTGAACTCCCCAGAGCTCCAGCCAGCCATCAATGTGGGTATTTTCCTCATAAGCCCTATCCTCTGTCTCCTATCGACTCTCCTCCCCCACTCTCACCTGGATCAGGAGATCAGCCCAGTGCTCAGCCATGTTACTTGCCTCCGCCTCTATTCATTGTTGGATGTAAGTTCTGTGATGACACTTAGGGTGTCTTTTCATTTGATTATAGGAGACGTCCTGTCTAGGCAACACCTTCACTATTGGTTGGAGACCTAGCCAGGGACATCCCGTGAGTTCTTGGAGCTTTTCCTAGCACCTGGTTTCTTTCCAACCCCACATTGGCTTCCTCTATCAAGATCTCCATCTCTTTTTTTTTTTCTTCCTCTTTGTTGCTCCTCTCACGCAATCATCTCTTTCTTTCATAATTTGTTCCCACCTGTTCTTGGTTGCAACCCCTTATGCTCCCAATTAGCTAAGTAGATCTTCTCTATTTTCTCTTCCTATGGAAATCCCTAGATGTCTCTCCTAAGTTCCTTCTGTTCCCAAACTTTGCAGGGGTTACAGGTTGCAGCTTGGGTATTCTTTGTTTTTGTCGGAAGTCCACTAATGAGTGAGTACATCCCCCGCTTATCTTTTGGGGCTTGTGATACCTCACTCAGGAGGATAATCTCTATATCCATCCATTTGCCTGCAAATTTTCAGGTGTCTTTTTTTTCCACTGATAAACACTTCATTGTGTAGATGTAACACAGTTAGTGAATCCATTCTTCATTTGAGGGGCATCTAGGTTGTTTCCAGGTTCTTGCTATTATAAATAATGCTGCTATGAACATAGTTGGGCCTTTGAAGTATAAATGTGCATCTTTTTGGTATATGCCCAATAGTGGTATTGCTGAATACTTGGGGAGATTGAGTCCTGGTCTTCTGAGTAGCAGCCATACTGCATTCCAGAGTGACTGAACAAGTTTATACTCCCACCAACAATGGAGGAGTGTTCCCTTCACTCTGCATCCTCTCAAGCATAGGCTGTCATCTGTGTTTTTTATCTTGGCCATTCTATCAGGTGTAAGGTAGTATCTCAAAGTTGTTTTGATTTGCATTTCTCTGATGACTAAAGATGTTGAGCAATTTCTCAAGTGCTTTTCAGCCATTTCTAATTCTTCTGCTGAGAATTCCCTTTTTAGCTCTGAACCCTAATTTTTAATTGGGTTATTCAGGTTTTTGGGCTCTAGTTTCTTGAGTTCTCTATATATTTAGAAATCAGTCCTCTGTCAGTCATAGGGTTGGTAAAGATCTTTACCCATTGTGAAGGCTGTCATTTTGTCCTATTGACTGTGTCCTTGGCCATACAGAAGATTCTCAGTTTCAGGAAGTCCCACTTATTGATTGTTGTTCGTAGTGTCTGTGCCACTGGAGTTATATTCAGGAAGTGGTCACTTGTGCCAATTCATTGGAGAGTATTTCTCACTTTCTTTTCTATCATGTTCAGAGTGACTAGGTTTATGTTGAGGTCTTTGATACACTTGGTGACAGGTTGGATCTATTTGCATTTTTCTGCACACTACCATCAAGCAATGCCAACACCATTTATTAAAGATACGATCTTTTTTCCATTGAATATTTTGGGCCTCTTTATCAAAGATCTGGTGTTCATAGGTTTTTTGGGTTAATGCACAGATCCCCAATTTGATTCCATTGATCCACAAGTATGTTTCTATGCTAGTACCATGCTGTTTTTATTATTGTAGATCTATGGTATAACTTGAAGTCAGGAATGTTGATGGCTCCTGAGGTTCTTTGGTTGAGCAAAAGTGTTTTGGCAATCTTGGCTTTCCTGTTATTTCAAATGAAGTTGAATATTGTTCTTTCAAGGTCCATAAAATATTGTGTTGGGATTTTGATGGGAATTGCATTGAATGTGTAGATTGCTTTTGGTAGAATTGCCATTATTACTATGTTGATCCTACCAATCCAGGAACATGGTAGAGCTTTCCATTTTCTGATATCCTCTTCAATTTCTCTTTTCAGTGATATAAAATTGTTGTCAAATAGGTCTGTTACTTCTTTGGTTATAGTTACTCCAAGATATTTAATGCTATTTGCAGCTATTATAAAGGGTGATGTTTCCTTTAATTCTTTTTCAGCCCTTTTATTTTTAGTGTATAGGAGGACTACTGATTTCTTTGAGTTAATCTTGTATCCTGCTACATTGCTGAAGGTGTTTATCAGCTGTAGAAGTTCCCTGGTAGAATTGTTTGGGTCACTTATGTAGACAATCATATCATCTGCAAATAGAGATAGTTTCCCTTCCTTTTTTCCAATTTGTATCCCCTTAATCTCCTTTCATTCTCTTATTTTGTTAGCTAAAAGTTCAAGATCTATATTGAATAGATAAGGGGAGAGAGGACATCCTTGTCTAGTTCCTGATTTTAGTGGGATTGCTTTGTGTTTTTCTCCATTAAGTTTGTTTTTGGCACTGGCTTCTTGTAAATTGCCTTTATTATATTGAGATATTTTCCATGGAAATACTTTTTATCATGAAGGAGTGTTGGATTTTGTCAAAGGCTTTTTCAGCATCTAAGAATATAATCATGTGGTTTTGTTCTTTCAGTTTGTTTATATGATGGATGACATTTATGGTTTTTTATATGTTGAACCATGCCTGATTTTCTGGTATGAAGCCTACGTGATCATGGTGGATGATATGTTTTATGTATTGTTGCATACAGTTTGCCTAAATTTTGTTGAGAATTTTAGCATCAATATTCATGAGGGAAATTGGTCTGTAATTCTCCTTGTTTGTTGTGTCTTTGAGCGGCTTGGTTATTAGGGTAATTGTGGCCTCAGGAAAAAAAAATTGGCAATATTCCTTCAGTTTCTACTGTGTGAAATAGTTTGAGGAGTAATGGTAGTAATTCTTTGAATGTCTGGTAGAATTTTGCACTGAAACCATCTGGACCTTGGTTTTTTTTTTTTTTACTTGGGAGACTTTTAATGATAGCTTCAATTTCCTTTAGGGTTATATGTCTGTTTAGGTAATTATTCTGGTCTTCATTTAGTTTTGGGAAATGGTACCTTTCGAAAAAGCTGTCCATTTCTTCTAGATTTTCCATTTTTGTGAAGTATAGATTTTCAAAGTATGTCCTGATAATCTCTGGATTTCCTGGGGGTCTATTTTTATGTCCCCTTTTTCATTTCTGATTTTGTTGATTTGGATACTCTCTCTCTGCTTTTTGGTTAGTTTGGTAAGGGTTTATCTATCTTGTTGACTTTCTCAAAGAACCAACTCTTTGATTCATTGATTCCTTGTATTGTTCTTTTTGTTTTAATTGTATTCATTTAAGCTCTAAGTTTGATTATTTCCTCCCATCTACTCCTTCTAGTGAGTTAGCTTCTAATTGTTCTAAGGCTTTCAGCTGTGCTATTAGTTCTCCAATATGGGATTTCTCTAGGCTTTTCATATAGACATCTAGTGCTATGAATTTTCCTCTTAAGACTGCTTTTCTTGTGTCCCAAGTTTGGGTACATTTTGGATACATTTTCATTAAATTCTAGGAAGACTTTGATTTCTTCCTTGACCCAGAGGTGGTTCAGCTGAGTGATGTTTAATTTCCACTAGTTAGTAGGCTTTCTGTGATTTTTGATGTTGTTGAACTCTAACTTTAGGCTCTGATGGTCCAATATGATACAAGGGATTATTTCCATTGTTTTTGTATCTATTGATATTTGCTTTATGACCAGCTATGTGGTCAATTTTAGAGAAAGTTCCATGAGATGCTAAGAAATACGTATATTCCTTTGATTTTTTGTGGAAGCTTCTATAAATATCTGTTAAATCCTTTTGCATCATAACCTCTGTTAGACTCCTTATTTCTCTGTTGAGTCTCTGTCTGGTTGACCTATCCAGGGGTGAGAGAGGGGTATTGAAGTCTCCCATTATTAGGGTATGAGAATTTATGTGAGATTTGAACTCTAGCAGTGTTTCTTTTACATAGGTAGGTGCCCTTATTTCAGGGGTATAAACATACAGAATGGAAATCTCCTCTTGACCAATTTGTCTTTTGATGAATAAGTAATGTCCATCTTGGTCTCTTTCAATTGATTTTAGTTTAAAGTCTACTTTGTTAGCTATTAGGATGGCAACCCTAGCTTCTTTCTTATGGCCATTTAATTGGAAAATCTTTTCCCAACCCTTCACTTTGAGCCTGTGTCTGTCTTTGCTGTTGACATGTGTTTCTTGTAGGCAAAAGAAAGATAGCTTCTGTTGTTGTATCCATCTTGTTAATGTGTGTCTTTTTATAGATAAATTGAGTCCATTGATATTAAGGGATATTAGTGACCACCAATTGATATTTCCTGCTATTTGTGGTGGTAACTTGTTTGTATTTTCTTTCTCTGGGCTATTTTTCTGTGGAATTATTGAATATGGTTTCACGTGTGTGTCTTGGATCCTTTGGTTGGAGTTGTCCCTCTAATGCTTTCTGGAGGGCAGAATTGGTAGATAGGTATGGTTTCAGTCTGACTTGGTCACGAAATATCTTGTTTACTCCATCTATGGTGATTGATAATTTTGCTGGGTATAGTAGTGTAGGTGGTCAGCCATGCTCTTTTAGTGACTGTGTAACTTCTGACCAAGCCCTTCTTCCTTTCATTGTTTCCATTGAATAGTCAGCAGTTATTCTGATGGGTCTGCCTTTATAAGTTGGCCCTTTCTTTTGCATCCCATATTTTTGTTTCTTTTTTTGTATGTTTTGTGGCTTGATTATTATGTGGCAAGTGGATTTGGGGGGGGGGGTCATATCTATTTGGTGTCCTGTAAGCTTCCTGTATCTTTAGAGGCATTTCCTTCTTTAGTTAAGAAAGTTTTCTTCCATGACTTTATTGAATACATTATCTACACCTTTGAGCTGGTACTCTTCTCCTTCTTCTATTCCTATTATTCTCAGGTTAGGTCTTTTCATGGTGTCCCAGATTTCCTGAACATTTTGTTTTATGACTTTTTTGGTTTTAGTAATTTTTTTTGACTTATGTTTCTATTTCCGCTATTGAGTCTTTCACTCCAGAGATTCTCTCTTCCATCTCTTTGATTCTGTTGGTTATGCTTGTATCTGTAGTTCGAGCTCTTTTCTTCAGATTTTCTATTTCCACTTTTGCCTGATTTTGTGTCTTTTTATTGCTTGTATTTCAATATTTTATTTTCTAGGATGTTTCTTTTATTGTTTTATTTTTTTATTTTTTGGTTTACCTTTTCTTGGTTTTCTTTTAAGGATTTACTCATCTCTTCCAATATTTTTTTTTTGTATTTTCTTCTATTACTTTAAGGGAAATTTTTATATCTGCTTTGAATGCTTCAGTTATCTTTTAAAAGGTGTTTTTGGTGTTGTTTCCTTCAGTTTCCTCTTCATTGCTCAGTTCAGGTCTTGTAGTTGTAGAACCACCAGTTTCTTCTGGTGTTGCCTTTTTTTTTCTTTATATTGTTAGATATATTTTTTTGCTGGTATCTATGCATGGCTTCAGTGGTTCACAATAGGCAGCTCCTAATCAGTTATGGCAAGAGAACTTGTGTGTATCCTGTCTCCTCTGAGCAAGGAGTCTGCTTGATCTTTGACTCTGCTCTGGACAGGGCTCTGAATTTTAAATCCTTAGTCCCTCTCTATGAGGCAGTTTGCCCTGGAGGTGGGGCCCTGGCCATGCAAGGTCCCCTCACAGCCAAACCGTAGCTCCTGTCTGCTAGGGAGAGCTGAGATCAGACTCTAAGGATTGACCCTGGTTCTGGAGAAGGACTATCCGGATGGGTAGTGTAGTTGCCAGTGTCTGCTTTGCCAGAATTTATTGAGTATTTTTGCATCAATGTCTATGTGGGAGATTGGTCACACCTTCTAACCTCTATGCACAATCTCATGTAAAAGTCTGTCTCCTATACTCTCCCTATCTTGGAACACTGCCATACTTAATATCTACAAAATAAAAGCTTAAGCTAATCATTTACAATTTTTCTTATCAACCATAGTCAGTCAATCAACAAATTTTTATCTCCTATATATTACTGCCTTCTATACTCATCCCCCAAGCTCTTTCCTCCTTTCTAATGCAAGTTTTTGCTTCAGAGCTTGAGTATCTCAAGTGGTATCATGTGATCCCTCTATGTAAGTTTCTGCTGCTGAGAGAGATCCACTGAGTCTCAGCTGGCTCCTTCTCCTGCCTCTCTTAATCATTCTCTACCTCCCTCACTGCTTCCCTCCTACCACCTTTTTGTCTTTCACTTTCTTCACCATTGGCTACTTCCTTCCCTCATTTTAATCCTTCTTCTGTTTGCACATCCCCCACTTCTCCCTTCCTTCTCCTTCCTCTCTTCCTTCCTTTAATTGTAAAGCACAAGGCTGATTTTTTGGCTCTTTTAAAACTGATGTATCTATAGACACCAGCATATATTTAGTAATCTATACATAACTATTTATGAGAAACTTTATGCTATAATACACAAGTTAAATGCAACTTGGAATATATATATATTACATATCAATATATACATATATACATATCAAACACAAACAGGTGCAAATCACTAATTGGTATAGTCGGTGAATATTCTTGAGAGAATTTGGATCTACACTGTACCTTAGAGGTACCTGTGTTGAAGGCTTGAGATGTGGTATCAAATCACTCGGGCATCAGGAGGACATTCAGGCATATTCTTGAAAGGAAGAGTGACCCTCTATAGGAACACCTGACTCAGTCTTGATGTTGGGGTGAGAAAACTGGATCTGCCAGGAGAGGAGGCTGAACTGAGCAATATTGTGACCTTGGGAGCTCCTGCCCATTCTGGGGAGGAGAATGGGAGATGTGGAGAAGAGAGTGTGACTGGAGGGAGTGGGAGAGGGAAAGGACCTTGAATAAGGATATACATGGATAGAAAATGTGACTTTATTCATAATAAAAAATAATAAAAAAGAATAAAGCACAATGGCTCACAAAAAAAAGAAAAAAAATGAGAAAGGAAGAGTGGAACCATATTCTGTCTTGCTCCCTCTTCTTGCCTTTTAGCTCTAGTCTATAATTTGAACACGTTTCTTCTCATGTTCCACATGTTCATGTGATGTACTGTGCCATCATAAGCTCACAAAAGCAATACTGCTATGTGGTCAGGGACTGAAAACTTCAAACTGTAAGACAACCCTGTCCTCTAAATAAGTTGTTGAATCTGGGTATTTTGTTATATAGATAGAAATATATAGCTTTTCATTTGAATTTCTTAACACTAAGAATCACAGGGACTCCTGTGACTATCTCACTTTCATTTTGATTAATGTTTATACCAATCATAAGGTAATGGCAGGTATTTTATAGTAGATTTACAGATGCATATTCGCTGGTTTATTATTTTGAATCCACTTTTAAGTGTTAAAGGTTGCTTTCTACCTTGCCATGCTGCTGCTGAGGAGATGTCTCAGTGAGTCTGAGGGAAATTAAGTTTTATTTATTTATTTATTTGCATTGACATTGGTAAGGAAAGGCATTTGAAGATCAAAAAGCTTGTGCTTGAGGACTAAGCACAAAGCTCTTTACATAATTAACACAGCCACAGAGAATACACAATTACCTGAGAGCCAGTTAGACTAGAGAAAAACTGATGTCACCAGTGGCCTTGAGACTGACAGGGCAAATGAGAAGAAAACAAGAAAGGTAAACAGACATATGTTCATGATAATCAGATAATCTTGCTTGAGGGCCAGGAGTAGCACACTTGAGAGTTCCAGGTTTAAGAGTTTAAGGCATCCGGGTCCTATACTGACACCTAGATCCAAAGAGGCTGGAGACAGCTTCACCTGGGTCACTGTGACATTCTGCTGTAAAATATTCTTGGACAGAGAAGACCATCTCCAGATTTCTTCAGATGCAAAGTAAGACAGGGATATGTTTCCCACATTTCTGAGACCAGAATGTGGTCCAGGGTAGATTAGGAGTTACCAATAATCTTGATATGAGGGGTCATAGTACAAAGTTCTGGGAACAGTAGCAGAATGCAGGTAGAATTGGAAGCCTTGAACCCTGGTTGGAAGTGATGTGGTATATTACAAGCAATGGACTCAATAGCTCAGTTGGATGGCAAAACATAAATGCTGAGAACTGTTGCTGTAAATCAACCTTTTTGACTGTTAGGTGGTAGGAACTGAGTGACTTTAATCCAGGGACTATTTTTAGGCACAAGAAGTAGCATACAGCTATATCTATATAAGGAAACAAGAGATAAAGATAAATTATTAAAAAGATAAATTCAATTAAAAGGTGTGACAGACAGAGTGAGAAGTCATAAAGTAAGGCTTCACTTTAGAAGTTAGAACATTTGAGATGTTTTCAAATCTCCATTTTGAAAATATCTGTGTATTTATTTTCTTCCCTTTGAGAGTGCAAATGGTATAGGATCCATTTTGTCTTCTATTTAGTATGTATTTCTTTCTTCAACAATTTCTTAGGACAACATAAAAGGTTTTCAAACCTAAATACGATAAATTCCTGCTCTTATATATAGCAATAGATTTGAAATCACCTCTTTCTGAAATACGACAACTTTTGCCCATATATATTATAAAAAACAAACAAATCACAACCAACATGCACTGTTTAATGCTGGCAACTTTATTTCAACTTCCATTTTAAAGTGCATCTAATTTGAGTTAAAAATAAAGCAGGCTGTGTAAGCTTTTCTTAATATAGGAGGGTTAAATGTAAAACTGGAAAAGTCAAACTTACAGGGTACCAGAGCCCTGGGAGAAGGCTCTTTGCGTAAAGTGTTTGCCTCACAAGCATGTAGATCTGAGTTCTCCTCATCCTCATAAAAGCAAGCACTGAGGCACACATCTGTCACTCAGCAATAGTAGAGCATGTAAAACTGGATCGCATGGACATACTAGCCAGCACTCTAACTAAATGGCATGCTCTATTTTCAGTAAAAGATTATCTTAGGAAAAAATGGAGAAGAGACTGAGGAAGACGCCTCATGTGGGCTCTACATGTGTAGAAACATGCACATACACATTCACTAGAGAAAAAGCAAGGTATAGAGATGAGAAAGGAAAGAGGTGGGGAGAAGAGAATAAAGGAGCATGCACAATGTTTCTGAGCCAGCAGGGATTTTTTTTGTGACAGATTCTTACAGGGTACTGGAGCTGACAGCTTACCCACAGACTTACTTTGCATCTCATCATACCTCTCTTGAAAAAGCTTGGCTAACACCATTTCTACTTTGAACATCTGGATATAATTACCTCCTCACTGTCATTAGATGAGAAACATTTTCCACCTCCTTCTATAGGAAGCAGATTGATGACCTGGGACAGCTGGCAACAGGTTCTCACCATGGACCAGGTGATTTGATTTTCTTCCCAAGGTCATCATTGAGTATCCAAGGGCACCATGTAAATTGTTCCTTCAAACATGGACACAGATCCTTCAGTTTTCCACCCCTTTCCTCATTGATCTGGACCTTGGCAATGTTTTCCTGGTGTCCTCCTCTTCTTCTGTATCTAGTAGCTTCAACTACATTATTCCCCCTAACTACCCATTCAGACCTAAACTGCTTGAAAGTCAATGCAAGGAAGGGGCACTTTTCTCTTTCCCCTTTCCTTTGGAGCCTGTGAGGGCACTTCAGAACATGACATGGAGCTGGAAGGCCTGTTTGCCTCATTGATGGATGAAAAGAGAAAGAGAAAGTAACCAAGACTGCACAATCTTCATCAAGCTTTCACCGACTCTGTCCTATCTCCTGCTAGATCATCTTCCTAAGGTTTTTCTGTCTCCAAGTAATACACTCTGGGGAACAAGACCTCACTGCAATAGTCTTCAGGGACATTTATGATTGCCGTGCTATCACCATCTTTAAATTCCAATGATCCCAAATGCATTCACTTTCTTCTATTGCCTCACAGATGCTTGGAGAGAGGTCCTCAAAAGGGAACAGAATGACTATTACAGAGAAGCTCCAGGATGCTTATCTCTAATAATGATTCACTTACTTTATTCTTATTATTCATTTTAAAATAATTTTCTGGGATGCTGAGATGGCTCAGTGGGTAAAGATATTTGTAAGGATGCATGATGAGCTGAGCTTAGTGCTGGAAACCCAGGTGGTAAAGGAGAGAACTGACTTCCAGCAGATGAAAAGTTGCTCTCAGACTTCCACACACACATCCATACACACTGATAAGTGTAAAAATAGTTTAACAATTGTAGAAATGTTACAAAATCAGCAATACAAATAATCCCTGGACATCTTTTACAAATGTTGGTATCTTCACTAAGCAGAGTTCAGTGGACAATATGAGGAAATGAATATTGATAATACACTGTTAACTGACTTTCAGACCTTATTAAAATTTGCAGCCATTTTAGCATTTGTTCATACCTGAGATATTGAGAACTTGCAAATCACAATTTTGCTCTGACATTTTCCCACTGCATGTATTAAATATCCTACCATAAGAAACATCTATACCCACTCACATTTACGTTTATTTATTCATGTAAGTTTAGACCAATAAAAATTGTTTTTATTTTCTAAAATATAATTCATTACAGTAAATATTTTGTGAGTAGGAGGGCCATGATATTTGTAATTAACAAAACTGCTTAAATCCCTTGAGTCTTTCTACAGTGTGTTTGTGAGTTTGGATAGCTCTCTTTCTGTACAACATCTCAGGAAACTTTAGGCTCAGTGTGGACTTCTCCTGACCCACATTCTGAAGTAGATACTTACTCAAGTAACCTTTGTTTATTTTAGTAAATAACAATATTTAGAAAATAATTTTTGTCTTTCAGATGTATTCATCCTAATCAGAGTACTGTTTGTTCTAGGTTCTTCTAAAGCAGATGATGGGAATGCATTTACTGCATGTATTTGCATGTGTGAATATATTGCAAACATATAGTTGTGTCTATAAACACAATATTCCCACTGGCTTTCTTGTTTCACCCATATGTTAAATCTTGATTTTTTTTTTGTTTCTTTGTATGTAGGCTGTGCTGGTGGTGAGTTTGTAATATTTCTTCAATAGTTTCCACTTGCTGCTACCTTACCTGGTTTGTGATTCCAATTATTACCATACAAAATAATCTCAGTTCCTATTTTCTTATTTTAGCTAGTTTGAATGTACTTAATGGAATCAAAAGTTTTAGCCCACACAACTGTGACACACTAATTGATTAGACAAAGCATAATGCCTGGGTTCCTTCAGTTATAGATGTTATTGTGCATATAAAATATTTATTTCCAAGTTAGTTAGACTAGGGTAGTTCTCTTCCTTGCCTTCCTTGTGGTTGAATTATCTATAATAAAGAGACAGCTTGGAATCTTTTTAGATTCATATAAAATCTACCTAGGCTGAGTTATTCATCTCTTTGATTCTGGGAAATTCTAGCTATGATCTAAATGTCAGAAAGATACAAAAAGGAACATCTGTGCTTGTACTACTTGCCTCCCACACCATCTTCCTGATTTCCTTCCCTTCTGCCAAATTTAAAGTGGCTTTGCTTGGTTTTGTTTTGCAAAGAGGACCAGATAATTGTACATTTTCTTTAGTTTACTTATTTCTAACAATACATGTTAGTGGTCATAGGTACTTCTTTCTAGTTTAATTTTGAGACTTCCAATTATTGATGACTGTGCTCTATATTAATTCATAGTGTCTACCTGTGGGTTTTTATCCCCTGCTAAGGCATGTATATGTTGCAGAGCTAATCCCTCTAGAACCATTTCTACACATAGCCTGTTTTGCCCTGTAGATGCAGGTGTTTAATTAAAGACAATAATTATGACTTGTAAACTTAAATATTGGTGTTATTGTACTTTTTAATTTTGGAAGTTTTGGTCCATGTTTTTTCATTAGGAAACCCTACTATGCCAACGTTCCTCATCTGTAGTCATCTTCCAACTGTCTACTTTCTCTCTGCATCTTTGTGGGTTCTTTTGCCTCATTTTATCTTAATTTCATTTTGCCAAGTTTTCAATAATATTTCAGAGATTTAATTTTGTTTTATTATATATTCAGAAATATTTGTTTGAGTAAAAGTAATGTTTTTTGAAGGTTGCTTTATGTTTTCTTTTCTTTTCTTCTACTTTTTGCTTGAGCCTTAGAGTAAACTTATTTCCAAATACTGATTTTTGTTCTTTTTCTGTCAGAATTTCATCATTTTGTTATTTGATATTTCACTCTTTAAAAATACAGTATACTTTTCTTTAAGATAGACACTTAAGTTACTTTCTAGCATTTTTCTTTTAATGATAATGTGTTTAGATTTATAAGTTTTCTGTTATATAATTTGTTTTTTTGTAGGGGCTATTTTTTATTTTAAAATTTTTCTCATTACACTTTTTTTTCTTTTTCTTTTTGGTTTTTATTTATAAAATAGTTTTTTAAATCCATGTATCCCCTTGCTCCCCCTCCCTTCCCTCCTCCCAGTCTCTCTCAGTCAGTCTTTAGCCTCTCCCCTTCTCCTTCCCTCCCCTAAAAGGGTAAGAAGTACCAAGTGGTTCAGCTCAGCAGGGCACATGCACTCCAGGCAAATCCGATTTCCTCATCCTAATATCAGGACTGGGTTAGGTGTTCCTTTGTAGGGAATGGGCTCTGAGGTGCTAGCCCACGCACAGAAACACAGTTTGATCCCTTCCCTCAAGGCTCCACATACTGTCCATGCCAATCAACAGTTACTTACCCATGGAGGGCCTAGCTCCTTTGTCTGATGGCTCCTTGGTGGCTGTTGTTGATTCAGTGAGCTCCCCAGAGCTCCAGCCAGGCATCACTGTGAGAATTTTCCTCTTAATCCCTATCCACTTGCTCAAAAGACTCTCCTCCCCAGCTCTCAGCTGGACCAGGAGTTGAGCCCAGTGCTCAGCCATGGATCCCCACAGAACCTACACTTATTCCACATTTTTAACTAACATAAGATTTGGCAGGAAATTTACTTACTTGGAATTTGGGTTGCTAAATTTTGAGACTCTGGTTTGACTATACCCTGTTCACTTTTGAACACTACATGGACTCATTTTCTTGGTTCATTGGTGGCAAGCTTCTCAGTGTCACATACCAATCCCTGTTCTGTATGTGTCGGGGGAATGGCTGTGTGCCACACACTGCTCTTCACCTAACTCTTGAGTTCACCTGATCCTTTTCTCTTGCATCTCTTGCCTTTTACCTCTCAGTTTGCAAAAAGCCTAGATCACCCCTTTGCCTTGCTTAATTGAGAAGCTAATTGTTTCAAGCACTCCGCTTCTAGGTTACGCTGTTTTTGAGCCCCTGTCATGTAGGCCATTAGAATGTGCTCCGGTCGACCAGAAACCTCTACATTATACTTATAATATTCCATACAGTTGGATGGGCAGACAGTAGTACATTTGGTGTTCCACACAAGTAGTGATCTCTGGACTAGTTCTCTTTCTTTCCTGGTACTTTTTCTTTGAATCTAAGAGATTGTTCACTGAGATTTGTTCCATTAAAAGCACATTTCTTTCAGACGTTCTGCATTGCACCTCTTCACATTTTGGTGAAGGAGTACGGGTTCATGTAGCCTTTCTGACAAGTCTTCTGCAATTTAGATTTTAAATGTTGTTACCTTTCCAAGTAGTTCTTTCTTCAGGCCTTCCCATATGTTTAGAGAGGACTTTAGTTTTTTGAGGCAGTCTTCTGTCTCCACTGCTTCTGTGACAGCCATTTCTCTTTCTGAAGTTCTCCAACTTCACCATTGCCTTACAAAAATGCCAAAAAAAAACCAAACCCCACATTATTAAAGAAGAGAGACCTATGTCCCCAGAGAGAAGATGCTCCTGGGGTTCACCTCCCCGCTTCCCATGACTTACTTAAATTGGTTTCACTGAATTTCTCTAATGTTTTGCTGCTTATTTGAGTGTATTAAATATTGATAATGTATTTTTATAAGATGTTGAAAATCATTATTATGCACTACAGTGTTCATCATATTACCGTTAATCATCATAAATTCATTGAGTGTATTCACTCAAATAAGGTGGGTAATTTCACAGACAGCTTTATTCATGAAACTTTCAATTTATTAATGTGTTTTCACCTTTAAAAGATACATGGAAACATTAAATGTTGCTATTTAGCCTCAGCATCAAATGGAGGCTCAGCCAGTCCATAGTTCAGAAAAAAGCTCACTGGATGGCACTTCAACCTGTGAATCATTTAGCCAAGCTTTGTCTACATCATATCAGAAAGCATGAAGTCTAATACTGTGTTTCTTCCTATGCCAGAGCTCCTCGTGTACCTCGAGTTCTCATGTTATATCACACTTCTGGGATGCCAGGAATCTATGCTCTCATTTGCCATATTTTAGACTTAAGACAGTCCTCCACACTTTTCTCTTTATTTGCTTTACACTTTGGTCTTAGATGAGAAGTATCTTTATGCAGTACAATGTCTTTTAGCATTATCAATTTAACACTAAAAGAAACAATCTTCTCTGAAAATATAAAGGGTTAAGCAAGAAAAGTTGGGCACCATAGAAAAATATGCAGGCATTCTATGGCATAACTCAGTTCATTTTGCATGAAAACTGTTTCTTCTCACCTTTGTCTTCAGGAATATCTTTTTGAAGTAGGATAGTCTTTCAATTTCTCAAGCTGCCATACATATCTATGTGTTTATGACAAATTAACTTCTGAGCTTCCTACTACTTATTTTAAAGTTAAGGAAAATGACACTTTCATGACAGATTATGTTGATTTTCAGCCAAATAAGATGTGACATTTTTCATTATTTTCTTCATGTATAAGAGGAGGATAAGACCAGCAATTATTTAGTCATCAGGTTGAAAAGTGTGTACAAAGGGATCTTAAATCAGCTAGCTTATGAAACCTGTCCAATATATGTATGTCTCTCTCCTGACTCAATTCAAGCTTATTTGACCAAATATCTAGAAAACACAGAATATGATGTTAATTGCAATGTCAAATCATTGATGTTTCATACTCTAGCTTCCTCTCTGTATATTCTGCATATATGCTTGCAAGTAGTTGCTAAAATGCCCAGTGCAGAATGTGGAGTGCAGAGAGTGAATATGATCTCCTTCTCCACTATGTTCTCAGGGTGCACAGTGCTTCCAGACAGTGGGACACATGTTCTAAAACAAAAAGTTTAGCTCACATGGAATAGCCAGATGACTTGGGATGACATGTGAGGAAGAGTTAGAAGATGAAGAAAAATTCTTTTACCATTGTATCTAGATTTCAGTTTTTAACTGATTTAACTCTAATAGATTAAATGCCTTCTGACTTTCTTATTCTTTTGAATTTAAAACTTGTAAATCATCAAAGAAACACGTTCAAAATGTGAGTAAGCCTTTTGTTTGCTTTAATATTTTTGAGACAGGGCTTCATGTAGCCCAGATTGGTATCAGTCATCCTATGTAGGTGAGAATAATCTGGAAAGACTGATCCTCCTACCTCCATCATCCCTATTCTGGTATTGCAGGCATACATAACAACTCTCAACTGTGAATACATTTTTGGAGATGGGACAGTTACACTTGGTTATCCAAGCTAGTAGCCACATGTATTCTTTCTTTTTTATATTTTTTCCTTTCTTTTTTTGTATTGTTTCAGCTTTTCTTCTTTTTATTCATTTTTATTTATAGATTTATTATTTGGTGATTTTACATCATGCACCCCATCAAACTCAGCTATCTGTTCTCTTTATCCTTTCTTTTTTATTTATTTATTTTGTATTTTATTTTATTATTATGAACAAAGAAGTCACACCTTCTATCCTTGTATATCCTTATTCAAGGTCCCTTCCCCCTCCCACCACATCAGGTCATTCTCTCTTCTCCTCAACTCTACATCCCCTCCCTGGGCAGGCGGCAGGTGGTCCCAAGGTCCTACTGTCCCAATATTGCTTAGTTCAGCCTCCACTCCTGGCAGGTCCAGTTTTCTCCCCCAAACCTCAAGACTGAGTCAGGTGTTCCTCTAGGGGCAGTGGGATCCAAGGAGTCAGTCCAAGGTGTTTCTGATCCCAAGCTGTTCAGTGGTTGCAGTTTATCCTTTCTTATACGAGTATTTCAAGAATAGAATTGGAAGTTGCTATCACATGGGAGAAACATGGAGCCAATCAGTGAGTAGAACATGGGACATCCATGTGAGCCCCAGGTTGCCTGCACTCAAGCTTTTTATATGAAAACAAGTGGTTGTCAATTAGAAAAGGTCACATGACTAGAGGAAAGTTGTTCTGTGTTCTAGTTTCTCTTGGTACCCAGATTCCTTGGCTTTCTCCTAGGACCTTAGAATGACAGCAGTCTTACTAGCACTGTTATTTCCAGTGATTTTGATTTTCTGGCCTCCAGAAATGGGAAAGTGTTAAGGGGTAAAGACCACATTTTCACAAAATAGTCCCAAGAAACTGTGATAGAGACTATATGGCTTATTAACGATTTCAAAATGAGTAAGAACAACTCAGTATCACAAAATAATCAGTCCGATTTGTGAAACAAAAATCATGGGACATAGAATCCCCATTCTTTCCCAGAAATTGCCTCTGATGAAGGTCAAACTACCACCCAATGTATTCTTCAGTCTTTCAGTGACTTCATGTTAATTAGATTCTCCTGGATGGTCAAGGTTAGTTTTCCATTGTTCCTCTGCTAAGTTGTATAATTTTATTTCTGCTATGAGTCATATATTTGGAAACAAAAGTTAATTAATCAATCTAAGAGCATCACCCAAAATTGAAAGAAGCCAAGTGAGGCTCATGTGGGTGACTTCTGTTCTGCTCACTAGGAGTCTCCATTCTTTTCCAAATGAGATCACATCTGATTGTTCTCTCTCTCTCTCTCTCTCTCTCTCTCTCTCTCTCTCTCTCTCTCGCTCTCTCGCGCTCTCTCTCTCTCTCTCTCACACACACACACACACACACACACACACAGAGACATAGAGACTGAGAGTCAGAGAGAAAGAGACTCTGATTTGATTTTCTAGTCCCTGTCCTGTGTCCACAATGGATCTCTCTGTTGAGCCCAGGCCCATATTCACAGAAGAAGCACAGATAGTACACTCAATTATTTGAATAAGTTTGTGTCTGTGTGTAAATATGGAGTCCAAACAACAACCTTAGGTGTTTTACTTTGAGTACTATCAACCCCTTCTTTTCTTAGACAGCTTTTCTTTATTGGTCTAGACCTCACTCAAGTAGACCAGGCTGGCTGGCTACTTGGCCTCAGGATCTACCTTTCTCTGACTACTCACTATTAGGATTATAAGAGCATGTGGACACTTAGGTTTTATATATGAGTTCTAGAGGTCAAGGTCAGATTGCCATGCTTGTACAGAATGTATTTTACTGACTAAGCTATCTTCACAGTCCTAGTTAGATTTTTTTTTTCTTAATCAGATGGTACCTTAAAGTATTCCTACTTGCTTGGAAGTTATAATAAGCTTCTGCTAAGAGATTTTCCCATGCCTATTTCATGTTAAATAATAATTTTCCTCAGAACTATGCTTTCTTGCTAGGTTGTCATTTATACTTGATAAATATTGGCTTATTAATTATTTCCTATATTTAAAATCTTTATTTTATCATTCAACTTTCCTTGTCAGTTAGGAATTAAATTAAAACATTCTAATAAACTGTGCTTATAAAAATAATTTATTAAGCCATCAAAAACTTGATATGATAAATAATAATATATTCTGCCCTCAAAAATTACATGTTTGTAATGGTCACCTCCAAGCTGATAGATTATACCTATTTATTTGTTAAATAATATTGAAGAAAAAAAACTACAGACTACTGTTCAAGCAAGAATGTAAGGTGCTTACAATAAAAAAAATTATTCCGGGAATTCTCAATTAACTGTGATTTATATAGTGAGTGTTGACTCTTTTCCTCTTTTTTTTTTATTGAATTGGCTAGCATTAAGAAGACCTACAAAGAGGTGACAGGACCTGGTTATCAGAGCTGAGAGAGTAATGAGAAACTACTGTCTTTTTACTGCATGCAAGACAGAGCTGAAGGTGTTTTCTAGTATTATCAATATTTCAGATACATCTATATATGTCAATATTTAATAAATTGATGCATGCATTAAAAAGTGAGTTGACTCTTTCCTGTTGCTAATGAAGCCATTTTTCAGTTTTTAAAAGCAATACACAAATACTGCCTTCTCTTAACTCTTGCATCTGCCAGCTGTGTTCATTCTTCTCTTCCCATAAATCTCTCATATGCATTTATATCAATTTGTTTTACTATGGGACCTATCAAGATTAACTTGAGTCATCTTTGAATTTGGAGGTGCCTTTTGGAGCCTGGTGTGATCAATTGATAATTCCATAGCCATTTGTACTTCTTCTTTTGGGAACTTTTGGCTTAGTCTTATAGTTAATTAAAAGAAATTAAAAAAAAAAAAAAAAAAAAAACTGGAGGTTGGAGAGATGGGTCAGTGGTTAATAGCACTGACTATTCTTTCAGAGGACCTGAGTTTGATTCCCAGCATCCACATGGCAGCTAACAACAGTCTATAATTCCAAGATCTGTCACTCTTACACAGTTATACATGCAGGCAAAACACCAATTCACATAAAATAAAAATAAATTATTAAAAAAACTGGATTTTTTATTTTCTTTGTGTTTAGGGTTTCTTTTAGTTCTAAATGTATTCCAGGCCCTAATCCTCTGTCAGACATACATCTACCAAGGATTTTCTAACATTCTGTGGTCTGCCTCTGCAACAGATATAGAGGATTATTGTAGAATTTGTTTATAAGCTGTCTGTAATTTTTAAAATATTTAATAATAAAAATCTTGCAAAATGAGATAAATTTTTTTGTGAATTTCAAAATGAGAGGGTGGTGATATACTGGGCCAAGCATTTGTGTTAAATTGAAACTGAAAATCCATGTAATATTCACTAGCCCATTCTTTGCTCATTGATTTATATCACATCTAGAACACACTGAGTGAACAGATATAAACCTTGTCTGTAGAAACGTCAAAGGTTATTCTTCCCAATTTCTCTTTAAATATAATATAAGAAAGTGATGTAGTAAAGTATAGATACATAAATTGAACAAATTCTGAAATCTGTCTTTGGTTTAAATACAGATTTTAAAAAAAGCAACCATCACCCTGCACAAAACTCAAATCCAAGTGGACCAAAGACCTCAACATAAACCCAGCTACACTGAACTTGATAGAAAAGAAGTTGGAAATAGCCTCCAACACATTGGCACAGGTGAACACTTCCTAAATATAACACTAGTAGCACAGATGCCAAGAACAACAATCAATAAGTGGGACCTCCTGAAACTGAGAAGCTTCTGTAAGACAAAGGACACATTCAATAAGACAAAATGATAGCCAACCTTACAACTGATAGAAGATTAATCTCTATAATATATAGAGAACTCAAGAAACTAGAGCCCAAAACCCTTAATAATCCAATTAAAAAATGGGGTTTAGAACTAAAAAAGGAACTCTCAGCAGAAGAATTACAAATGGCTGAAAGGCACTTGAAAAACATCTGTAGTCATCAGAGAAATGCAAATCAAAATATCTTTTTAATCTTACCCATTCTGACAGGTGTAAGATTAAAAACACAGATAGATGACAGCTTATACTAGAGAGGATGTGGAGCAAGGATAACACTTCTCCATTGTTGGTGAGAATATAAACTTGTTCAGCCACTCTGGAATTCAGTATAATAGTTTCTCAGAAAAATTAGGAACCAATCTCCCCAAGGATCATGTAATACCACTATTCGGCATATACCCTAAAGACACACATTCACACCCCCAAAGCCTTAGCTCAACTATGTCCAAAACAGCATTATTCATAATAGCAAGAACCTAGAAACAACCTAGATGCCCCTCAACTGAGAAATGGATTAACCAATTGTGGTACATGTACACAATGGAGTACTACTCAGCAGCAAGAAAAAATGATATCCTAAAATTTGCAGGCAAATGGATGGATTTGGAGAATATCCTCATGAGCAAGGTCTCAAAAACCCAGAAGAATAAGCAGGGGATGTACTCACTCATTAGTGGACTTTAAGCAAAAGCATTCTTATTTCATTGAAAGATGATGGATAAATAACACGATTTAAAATACACACACACAAACAAACAAAAAACTAACAACAACAAAAAACCTTCTGGTTTGACTGTAGAAGGGTTGCTTAGCAGGAATTTGTGGTGGCCATAGTACATTCATGGGCATTAGCTGTGACTTAGAGTTCTTCCTTCATCTGTAGCTGAGCTCATCCTGGCTTGAGGTGCCTTAGATTTCATTTTTTATGTTCGTACTTTAGAGAAAAGAGACACAGAGAACAGTTATTTTCATTATTTAATATGCCTACATAGAAACAAACTAACTACAACTATTGTTAAATTTGAAGTTGTGCCTATCAAGTTTCTCCCCTTCAGATATCCTCAATGTTGTATCTTTTAAAAGAAATTTCAATACAAAAGTGTCTTTTATATAGTAATAGATGGTGATAAATAGATAGATAATAGTAATATTCATAATAATAAAAAAGAAAATGGATTAACAAACTGTGGCACATCTACACAATGGAGTACTACTCAGCACTAAGAAAAAATGATATCCTAAAATTTGCAGGCAAATGGATGGATTTGGAGAATATCCTCCTGAGCGAGGTATCACAAACCCAGAAAGATAAGCAGAGGATGTACTCACTCATTAGTGGACTCTAAACAAACAACAAGAAAAAAGCAAAGCATACCCAAGCTGCAAACCACAACCACTGAACAGCTGGGGATCAGAAACACCCTGGACTGAGTCCTTGGATCCCACTTCCCCTAGACTAGCTCTTGAGGGAGGGGGGAGAAAACTGGATCTGCCAGGAGTGGAGACTGAACTAAGCAATGTTGGGTCAGTGGGACCATGGGACTGCCTGCTGCCTGCTCAGGGAGGGGATGGGGATTTGTGGAGAAGAAAAAATGACCTGATGTGGTGGGAGGGGGAAGGGACCTTGAATAAGAATATACAAGATGGGGAGTTGCAGAGAAGAAAAATGACCAGATGTGGTGGGAGGGGGAAGAGACCTTGAACAAGGATATACAGGGATGGAAAAAAAAATTCAGAGGGAAAGCTGAACACAAAGAAAATATATGTGTAGCAATCTTATTTGCATTTCCACCCTTGATAAGTCATGCTTATGATTCTTATCCTGTGTATAGTTATTGTTAACTCTTCCGCATTTTAAATTCTTTTTACTGTTTTTTTTGATAAATACAAAATAAAGAAGGAAAAACAAGAATATACAAGAATAGAAAGTGTGACTTCTTTGTTAATAATAATAATGATAATAATAAAAGAAATACATGAAAGAAAAAAAACAAATGAGTAAAAAAAATAGAAAAGAAAATAAAAGTGATAAAAATGGCAAATATTTTTTTAAAAGCAACCATTAGTGCTCTAACATAATCTGAAATATCATATCTCATCTCTCCATTGCCTTTGGGAGAAGACAGGGAATGGTTACTAATATAGATTGACAAACATGCGTGTTTCACTAGGACAATGAAATTTTTAGGATACTCTTAGAAAATCAAAGCCTCATGATTGTGATACCTTGGTCTGCTCATATTCTCTCTCTCTCTCTCTCTCTCTCTCTCTCTCTCTCTTCCTCCCTCTCTCTGTCTCCAGCTGGACTGAGAGCACAACCTGGTGTTTAGCAATGAATCCTCTGCTTTTGGCTTTATCCAGTGCTGGATGAAGGTTCTATAATACCACTGAGGATGGTCATTCATTTGACTATAGGCACCACCTCCACAATGGTTTAGAGACCTATGAAGAGGAGACCCACAGAGATGGCTAACCAGAGCTATTGGAGGCTCACTGACTCAGAAACAAGTGCTGAGGGACTTCATGAAAAAGAACTGAACCCTCCAAAGGTAGATGACTGAAAAATGGTGTGGGCAGTTTGTGGAACCTCTTGCAGTAGGATCAGACTATGTCCCTGTGCATGAACTGCCATCTCAGAGCCCATTCCTTATAGAGAAACACCTCACTCAGTCTTAATACTGGGATGAGGGACTCGGATCTACCTCAATTGGATATGTCAGACTGAACTCACTCACATTGGGACTCATTGCCCTTCTTGGCAAATCAATGAGGGGATGGAGTGGGAGGAGACTGAAGGAGGATTTGGAGGGCCTGTAAGAAAGGAAGGGAGGGAGGGTAGTGGTAAATATGACAGAAAATTTTTTAAATAAATAAAAAATGAACTCAAAAAAGATAGTCTAAAAAGAAGATATTGAACAATACTGTTAGTGATAATGTGCAGTCTTTTAAATAACTCAGATACAACTCTGTAAAACCAGAAGTTGGGGGTAGAAAGGATGGTGAGCAAGTGTTGTAGTATTAATATGAAATATTTCTTATAAATGCACTTGGTCCATGTCATGTTGTAATTTGGGGGAGGCTTATAAAACCTTTAGGAAGTTGGGTTTTGCTACAGGAACATACCAGTAGAATGGGCCTTGAGGTTTCATTGGATGCTCCTACATTTTATTATATTTCTCTTTGCTCAGCGCAGATACAATGTTATACACCAGACATGTGGTGGAAATGTTCTTTGTATGTTGTAAATAAAGTACTGTTTTGGCCTATGCACAGCACCGTAGAAATGGGTGGAGAATCAGAGGGCAGGCAGGTAGGAAAGGGTGGAGTTAATCAGTCTCCATCCGACCCCCGAAGAAGACAGACATGTAGAGGTACTGGCTCAGCCACGGGCTGAGCCACGTGCTGGGAAGATAAATGGAAATGGGTTGAATTAAGATGAAAAAGCTAGCTAGTAATGGGCATAAGATATGGGCCAAACAGTTGAAAGGATATAAGCGTGTGATTCATTTCTTTGGGGGACAAAAGCCACGGAGCGCCAGGTTACAAACCTCCAGCCCCAAACGGGCCAGCGGGTGGACCAGGTTCCAAACAACCATAGCGGGCAGGGCATGTGGAAACCTCCAGCCCCAAATGGGCCGGGAAACTTACTACAACACAGACATGCCATCCTACCTCTCTTCCTGTTGCCATGTTTCCATGCCTCTTCCTGTTTCATGAGTTCAGAAAAAATATGGAGAGTCTGCTCCAGCATCAAGCATTTCATGTCTTTCCTTCTATGATAGTCTTTATTTTTGAGACTATAAGTCAAAATAAACCCTTTGTTTCCTAAAAAAAAAAATCAAAACCTTTATAGGGTATTTTTTAAAGACTGTCATCATCTCTGTAGAATATTTTGTGCTTATAGGTACTATATGATCAATTTGAACAAGCAGAAATCTGCATGAGAATAACCTTAACTGTGATATAAGAGCAAGTAGAGTGACCTCCTTGATCTCTCCTACTGGAGGTCAACAACTTTGACCTCAAGAAACCATGATAAATGTGGAATAATGAGGTGCAGGCATAACACCATTGATCAGAGCTAGGATGACCTATGTAAGTCACTCTGCTCCTAAGAGTGTCAGCTTCCCATTTGGAAAATGAGAGTGCTGCATGAAAATTTCCATCTCAAACACTTTATGGTTCCCTGAACATTTACAGCTATGGAATCCTTTCTGTCATGACAGTAATTAGTGGTTTCTTTCTGGATTACTTGGAGCACTTTTGAAAGGTTTATAGCTTATTCCTGATGTAGATAAATGTTTTTTTTTTAGAATATTTGTTTTTCCTTTCATGAATAAAAACGTGATTGAACAAAGCATACATTCATCATTTCATTTATTGCCCTGAAACAACAAGTATAATTTATAAGCCAATAGTACATTGGGGAGTGTTATACACATGTTTGAAAAGAACGTCTTAAATTAATGGAATGTCTGCAATACACCCATTCAGCACCCCCTGAGGGGTTATTTAAGAACACAGCCAGGAAAAAGCCTTGGTCAAATTCTATTGGATAATATAGGTGTTTCTTCTCAGGAATATTGGTAAAGAGAAATAAAGGCCAATGACTTGGTATTTCTCAAAATATCCAAGGGTTTTAAGAGTAGATTGAAATCACAGGTTCCTCCTAAACTCAAATTGATATTGGGTATGTATTAAGGGAAATATGTATACTAGCTATTTTTATGTCGTTGATGTAAATAAACATAGATAAGACAAATTTTGAGAGATTTTGGAAAATAGTAGTAAAGCAACATGAGTCAAAATTATATTGCCATGCCCATGTACAACAAAAGACCCTTTTGGAATTAATGGAATTGATGGAAATTATTTAGAATTTCTTATTACTATTAATAGTTTACTTTGTAAGCTTGCAACTTATACCATCATAAAAATGATTTTCTTATTTGGAAATCTCTCCTTGCACATGTAGATCTCCAGCACATTACTGAATTCCAACCTCTTTACACTATTAGTCAAAGACATAGCATTTTTGTTATTTACTGATAAAGAACTTAAGTGTCTCTCAATATTTTGTATTTCTTATTGAGCCTAAGAGGGAATGATAATAAGACTGGAAAATATCCATGTATTCATACATTAAACCTTATTCCACATTCTAACAGATTAGTGGTTAAGATTTTACACATTCAGTTCACTGTAATTTTTAGAAATATTCTAATAAATTCTGGTATTATATAGCTCAAATTATTTCATGTTTGTAAACCCATTAGAAAATGTCTGGTGCATAATACACATTCAATAATTATTAACATGATTTGATTTCCATGTCAATAAAATTCTAACAATGATAAATGGAAAAGAGAAGGGAACTAAAATGAGAGACAATTAATAAAAAAATAAAGGCAATGAATTTGAAAAGGGTGAGGAGGGATATATGCAAGAGGCTGTAGGGAGAATAAGGAAGAGTGAATAATTATATAATAATAACACGAAAAAATACAGGCAATATAAATAGTATAGTGTCATAGAAAGGCAAAGCAATACAATCTAGACTAGATGCAAGCACAGGAAACAAAGGTATTTTTGCTTACTTGCTACAGATCTATGCACATCCAGGTTGTTAGAAGTGTCTTAACTGTGTAGCATCAGAGCATTGATAGCTGCTAACAACAATAGCTTTTAGCACCGTAAAAGCAACCAAAATTATGTTCAATATCCCCTGTCTAAGAAAGCAGGCAAATCATTATAAAAATTTATAGACTCCCACTTAAGCCAGTTATGACTTCAATGGTAAAGTTTTCCCCATAAACTATAGGCAATCTAGAAAATCTACTTTCTAGACTCTGGATAATGTCTATCTAGATATAAACATTTGCTTAATTAAATTATGGTCATTAATCCTAGCAATTTCTAGCCTTAAGTTTTAAGTGTCCAAGTAGACATCGTATTTCTCAAGGATAAAAGCATATCTCTGGGCATATTATCTTCAAATGACAGGACATAAAAACAGCAATTAATTGTTGTTCCTCTGATAGTTAACAAAATAGAGGGTTCCTGTTTACATGTTTGGTGCAGGAAGATCATAAACTCAGCAAGAGAGGAATATACTTTATATTCATTGGAACATTTTTTTTAAAACAATAAATGAATCTCTTAGAATGGGTTCACTGATGACACAGTTCGTGTTGGGGTGAGGAAAGTAGATCTGCCAGGAGTGGATGCTGAACTAAGCCATATTGGGACCTTGGGACCTTCTGCTCTTGCTGAGGAGAAGTTAAAGAGATGTGGAGAAAAGAGAGTGACTGGAAGGGGTGGGAGGGAGAAGGGAACTTGAAAAAGGATATATACCGATAAAAAATATGACTTTATTCATAATAAAAAAGAAAATAAATATTTAATATACAAACATAAAATATATGAATATATAATAAAGCATGGGTTCACATGAGACAAAAATATGGGGGGTATTCTAACACAAGATATTAAATGGAGCCATCTCTAGGAGAAAGAGGATTTAAGACAGAGAAGAGAAGAGAGGAAGGTCCCAACCACAGAATTCTCTTTACTGAAACATGATTTGTATGGCACACAGAAAAATCAGTCAGGAGATGCTTCAACCATGTTGTTCACAAAGCTGCTGTGAGCATGCCTGTGCCAGTTGACAACTGCATGCTGATAGTCACTAAGCATGAATGGAATTGCTACAGTTCTATTTACAGTAAAATCCCATGCAAATGAGGTAGCTCCCATTCATCACAGAGAAGGAACTAAGTGGAGGTGTAAGTATTGTAGGTAAAAGTAGGTAGACTGATATTACTTACCTTATGCAAAGAGGTGGTTACTAAAGTACAAATAGTAAACAATAATATCCACTCCTTATATTGCTCACATTTTTTGTTTCTTGTCCATGGTCCAGAAAAGCTCAATGATATTACATGACTGATCATAGTATCTATAAAAAAAACGGTAAACGGAAAACGTCATTCATACAGTTGGTTATGATGTACTGAAGAAGCTCTTTTTCTCTCACAGACATTTCTAAATCCTGCCACAGCTCCAACAGACACTCCTAGGTTGGCTGATGCAGTGATTCAGACCCTAAGCTTGAATAGTTTACTACCAAGGCCCTCCTTTGGTGTGGTTGAGAACCTCATCATGAATAATGAAAAGATACATGAATATTAAAATTTGATTAGCAAGTCACTGGAAAAGCTAAATATTTTCTTATATCTCATTATGTAGCAACAATATTATTCATATGATGGAGTCAAAATTCTCTTATGTGTTTGACATCTACTAAGAGTAGAATGCCAAAATGAACGAAGAAAATCCCAGATTAAAGTTAGTAGAATCATTCTATATATCTTGAAGAGAACTTCTTGTCTATGGGCTTCTTTCACTGCAAGACACAGTGAGAAAAGACTTTTTCTCTGGTCCAGGAATAAACTTATTTTCCTTAGACAACTAAGGATTTTGACTTTATATGATTTAGTCTCCAGAACAGTAAGAAATATGGATATATAGTTTGCTTGGTTCTGTCATGGAGGTTTAAATGCATTAAGACAAGGTTATTCTGGGTAGCTAAAATGACAGCTTTTAAAACCCAGCGACTATTATACAGTACTGTGGTATTCTCTATTGTCTTAAAAAATTTCATTTTTTGATGTCAATATGAAGATCAGAGTGTCATTTCCTAGTGTGAAATTTCATTTCAGTGAGATCTCATGGGTTTTCTAAAGGTTGTGTTCGCCTTTTTGTGGCAGAAAATACAAGTTCGAAGATTTTAGTTTCTTAGAAAGCATTTCCAATTGTGTCTACCATTAATATATATGTCAAAAGACTATTTTATGTATCAGACCTTTCATTAGCTTATGATTCACCATCTGGGGTGCTACTGTGTTTTTTTTTTTTTAAAAAAAAAAAAAAAAACTTTATTTATTTATTTATTTGCCTGGAACTGGAACTACAGACAGTTGTGAGCTGCCATGTGGGTGCTGGGAATCGAACCCGGGTCCTCTGGAAGAGCAGACGGTGCTCTTAACCGCTGAGCCATCTCTCCAGCCCCGCTACTGTGTTTTTAAAAGCATAACATGCATCCTCACTCACACTCAACTCATTCAACTAAGCTGATCTAGTTTTATTAGTGTATTGGACCATCATGATGTTCAGGTTGTTCAGAGAACACATCATTTGTGAGGCCCGGGGGCAAAGCATACTGGTGTTTATACAATTTGGTTGAAATCTGTTTCTAGTCCTCTTCTGAGGCCTCATGGATCATCTCTCTCTGTTGAAGTTTTGTACCACCATCTAATTTATCAAGGGGTCTTCATACTTAACCTGCTGAGCTCCAATTTTTCTATTTGAAAAGCTCCTACTTTATACAGGAAATGGGTGCCTGAACCTTTATGCTCAGGCTCACACTTCTGCAGTTACCCTAATTAGCACCAGAAAACAAGCATCAGGCTCTAGCCCACAGCAGTCACCTATCTATCTCCAAATTGGCCTCTCTCAACACAGAAACAAAAGCAGTGTGAAAATCCAAAGTAGTGTCTTCTCCAAAAAAAGAAAAAAAACCCTTCTAATTGTGTAATAATTAAGTTCAATGATAATGTTCTCAAATCTCAGACAAAAAAAATTCAAAAGAATGACTATAACTGTGTTCAAACACTTTGAAGAAGATATGAATACATTTTATGAGGATAAAAATATGAAGATGAATAAAGTGAAGAAGTTGGGACAAGTTATGTAAATGGAATTTAATAAAGAGAGGATTACTGTAGAAAAGCCAAAATGAAATAACACTGGAAATGAAAACCTCACCAGGTCAAATAAAAATCTTAATGGAAAGCCTCACTAACTGAATGCATGATTTGGAAAGGCATGGAAGGCAGGAAGACAAAAGTAGAGACATTGCATCACACAGTAAAGGGTAATGATAAATTTATAAAAAATATATGATACGAACATGGAATTTGGGGATACTAGGAAAATATCAAAATTTTGTATTATAGGCCTGGTAGATAGTGAAGAATATGACACTAAAATCGCCAAACATATTTTCAGCATAGTCATAGAAAAAAGAAGTCCATGTCTAGAGAGAGACATTTCCATCCAGTTATAAGAGGCATACATATTTCCAAGCAGACAGTACTAGAATATTAAACCTAAATAAGTAAATAAATAAGGAATGATAAACTAAGAATGTAGAAAGGAAGAATAGGTACTGTTAGCTGCAAGAAAATGGTCATGTCACTTATAAAGGCAGACCCATCAGAATGGCACATGATTATCACATAGGAAGTTTTA
Source organism: Sigmodon hispidus (assembly GCA_004025045.1). Taxonomy (NCBI): domain Eukaryota; kingdom Metazoa; phylum Chordata; class Mammalia; order Rodentia; family Cricetidae; genus Sigmodon; species Sigmodon hispidus. The sequence goes on along the minus strand of PVIH01010515.1, from coordinate 10,608 downwards.
AAGCCAGAAGGCTTGGAAAGATGTATTCCAAATTCTAAAAGATAACAGCTTTTAATTTCAAGCAAAAAATAAATCAAAAATTAAAAATTTTGAGAATTAAGACCTTTAATATACAAACAGATTAAAAAAAATTTTGACTTTTTAGCCAAATGTCCAAAGGTTTTAGTAGAAGTGCTCACAACAGATAAAGAAATAGTAAGAGAGTTAAGTAAAACAGTCTAAACATGTAGATGATCAGCAATATGATGTGAATTAATACACATTTCTTAATAATAACTTTAAATATTTATAATAACAATTTCTCAACAACAAACATAAATTAGCAGATTGAGTCAGAAAACAAGATGCATCTTTTTTTTTTCTTTTTTTTAAATACATTTACCATCTTAAAATTTATTTTGGATCTTTTGTACTTAAATTCTTTTTTTCTCGTTTTTTTATTATTAATAAAGTCTCATTTTTTATCAATGTATCCCCTTGTTCAAATGCCCTTACCCTCCTGCCCCTATAAGTCACTCTTCTCCCCAGCTCCTTATCTCCTCCCTGGCAAGGTCAGGAGGTCGAAAGCTCCCAAGGTGGCTTAGTTCAGCATCCACTCCAGGCAATTTCCTTAACCCACATCAAGACTGGCTCAAGTCTTCCTCTGGAGGGAATGGGCTCCAAAGTTCCATTTCAAGGTGCTTCAGATCCCAAGCTGTTCAGTGTTTGTTGTTTACAGCTTGGACATGCTTTGCTTTATGTTTAAAGCCCACCAATGAGTGAATACATTCTGTTGTAGAAAGTTTTCCTGGCCTGTTTGGGCTGGGGATTTTTGTACCTGGTCCATGGCGGCTTTTGTCTCCCAAAGGAATAAATCAGACACTTATGTTAACTTCATACTGTTTGGCCCATGTCTTAAGTACATTACTAGCTAGCTCTTTCATCTTAAATCAACCCATTTCTATTTATCTACTAATCTACATGGCAAGTGGCCCAGCCCATGGCTTACCTGTGTTTCTTACATGTCTGTCTTCTTCTTCGTATGTTGGATGGAGACTGACTAACTCCACCCTTCTCCTACCTGCCTGTCCTCTGATTCTCCACCCACTTCTACGGTGCTCTACATGGGCCAAACCAGTTACTTTATTTACAGCGTACAGAGAACATTTCCACCACAACATCCCTTGCTTATCTTTCTGGGACTGTAAAATCCTGCTCAGGAGGATATTCTCCATATCCATTCATTTGCCTGCAAACTATAGAATATCATTTTTCTTACTGATGAGTAGTACTCCAAGTACACCATTGTGTGTGCTTGTTAATCCATTCTTCAGTTGAGAAGCATCTAGGTTGTTTCTAGGTTCTTTTTCTTTTTTCTCTTTCTTTTTTTTTTTGTATTATGTATAAAGTCACATTTTCTATCTGTGTATATCCTTATTCAAGGTCTTGTCCCACTCCCACCCCCTGCAGTCACTCTCTCTTCTCCACATCTCCCCTTCCCTTCCTCAGCAGGAGAAGGAGGTCCCAAGGTCCCAATATAGCTCAGTTCAGCATCCATTCCTGGCAGATCCAGTTTCCTCACGCCAACATCAAGACTGAGTCAGGTGTTCCTCTAGAAGGAGTGAGATGCAAGGTGCCACTCCCAGGTGTTTCAGATCCAAAGCTGTTCAGGGGTTGTCGTTTGCATCTTGGACATGATTTGCTTTTTGCTATTTTGTTTAGAGTCCACTAATGAGTGAGTACATCCCCTACTTATCTTTCTGGGTTTGAGATACCTCGCTCAGGAGAATATTCTCCAAATTCATCCATTTGCCTGCAAATTTTAGGATATCATTTTTTTCTTGCTGCTGTGTAGTACTCCATTGTGTAGATGTACCACAGTTCATTAATCCATTCTTCAGTTGAGGGGCATCTAGGTTGCTTCCATGTTCTTGCTATTACGAATAATGCTGCTATGAACATAGTTGAGCTAATGCCTTTAGAGTGTGACTGTGCATCTTTAGGGTATACACCCATAAGTGGTATTGCTGGAGTCCTTGGGGATTCCCAGTTTTCTGAGAAACCACCATACTGCATTCAAGAGTGGCTAAACAAGCTTACACTCCCACCAACAATGGAGCAGTGTTTCCCTTGCTCCACAACCTCTCCAGCATAGGCTGTCCTCTGTGACCTTTACCTTAGCCAATCTGACAGGTGGTATCTCAAAGTTGTTTTGATTTGCATTTCTCTGATAGTTAAAGAAGTTGAGCACTTTTTCTAGTGCCTTTCAGCCATTTGCAATTCTTCTTCTGAGAATTCCCTTTTTAGTTCTGAATCCCATTTTGATTGGGTTATTCAAGGTTTTGGGCTCTAGTTTCTTGAGTTCTTTATATATTTTAGAGATCAATCCTCTATCACTTGTAGGTGGGTGAAAATCTTTTCCCATTCTGTAGGCTGTTTTTTTTTTTTTTTTTTTTTTTTTTTTTTTTTTTTTTTTTTTTTTTTTTTTTTTTTTTTTTTTTTTTTTTTTTTTTTTTTTTTTTTTTTTTTTTTTTTTTTTTTTTTTTTTTTTTTTTTTTTTTTTTTTTTTTTTTTTTTTTTTTTTTTTTTTTTTTTTTTTTTTTTTTTTTTTTTTTTTTTTTTTT
>PVIH01010514.1:0-74857 GCA_004025045.1 Sigmodon hispidus | reverse complement strand
TGGAGTTACAGCCTGTTCTAAGTTGTCTGACATGAAATTGGGAACCTAACTTGACTTCTTTGTCCCACAGCTGAGTCTAGACTCAGGATCAAAGCAGGAAACAAATAAATATGATTTTCTTTTTTTTTTTTTTTAAAAAAAAACTTTATTTATTTATTTGCCTTGGTGTTTACCTGGAACTGGAACTACAGACAGTTGTTAGCTGCCATGTGGGTGCTGGGAATCGAACCCGGGTCCTCTGGAGGAACAGAGGGTGCTCTTAACCACTGAGCCATCTCTCCAGCCCCCTGAATCAAGTTTCTTAAGGTGATCAGTCAGGACTCCGTAGTTCCTTGCCCTCACGGGTAAGAGAGTTCTGGAGAGAATTGCATTTTTTGACATAGAGTGGTAGATATTGCTTAGGCTTTCTGGGTCTGTCACTGAAAGGCTGAAGAAAGCTACATCTTGCTTACGTTTTTATATATTTGAAGATGATTTGGAACCAAATACGTGGCCATCAGGCATAAAGTATGATGAAGTAGGAAGGCTTTTTTCTCTTTCTTTTTTTTTGGGGGGGGGGTCTCAGTAAGACCATCTGATTAGGTCAGGTCCTTTACACCACTTTTATTTCTTCAGGAATGTTTTTATTAGTATTTGGTAGAAGCTGGCTTATTTTAGGCAATTGGTAGACATGGGAAGTATGAAACTGGTTCCTCTCTAGTTCTAGGAATACTCTGAGGATGCTGTGGGATGCTGCTCAGGGCAATCTCTGGGTACTAGGATCATCCCCATTGCTCTGTCTATGATATAGACACCTCTACAGGGGATCTCTTCCACCATCTCCGACACTCTAGTTCTTCTTTTGTACTGTAGGTGGAATAACCACTGAAGCTGTAGTATGATTTTGCTTATCACGTTATGGATCTGTGTGGTTCAATGCCATTCCCCAGTCATCCAGTGCCATGAACATCTTAGTGGCCTTAAAACAGTTATACTCAGTCCATAAACTGCCCAACCACTTATCCCCATCTTCTGAGCAGACATAGATGCCTTGTACCTTAAAATAACTAGGTGATTCTGATTACAATGGTCCAGGACAGGGCAATTTTGGGAAGCTACAACTTTCATTTGAGCATGGGTTTCAAAAGACAGGTTGGGTTACTTGGGGTCATCCGTAAACAAAGACACATCCCCTGAGCACAGAGAAGCCTTTATTTTGCCTGTTGGTTCTCTTTCTGTCCACCATATGTTAGCATTGCCCTTGTGTAACAGGAGTCTGCCACGCTACGTTGTCTTTCTTTTACCAGGAGTCAAGCAACCTTCTTTGCTTTCTCAAGAGCAGCCAGACCAGCAGCCAGGCTGGCCATATTTTCAGCTTTGATGGTGATCACTTCAGCTCCCTTATTTCATCACCGATTAGGATGCGCAGGCGGCACTAAGTGACACATAGCCCATAAAACATATCTGCTTCCTGCTGATTTCAGAGTTCTGGAGGAGAGGCCATGAGCAGGGATTAAGATAGTCTGGAGTAACAAGCAGGAAGCAGGGCACTGTGTAATATTTGTTTCTACTAAACACATAAATCATTGCTTTCCTTGTAGCTAGCTGCTTTGCCCCCTAAGGGGTGTGTGTGTGTGTCTGTCTGTCTGTCTGTTGAGTAAGGAGCATTTATCCATTTCTAGCTGTCATGTATGAGAACATTAATAGGAGCTTTGATCCCATGTGCCTACAAAAGCTGATCGAACAATTATGGAAGCATTTAAAGAAACAGTGTCAGGTGAGAGATGGCCCAGTGGTAAACTCCTTGCTGTGCAAGTGTGGTAATCTGAGTCTGTATTGATAGGGATCATATAAAAAGCTGGGGAGTGGTAGCACACCCATGTAGTCCCCAAACTGAAAATAGAGACAGGAGAATCTGGGGGCTCACTGGCCAGCTAGTATCATTGTTCAGTGAACCCCAGGTTAAACGAGGGAGCCTGTTTCAAAAAAAAAATAAAGCTGAAAATGACTGAGAAAGACACCCAACTTCAATTGGTCTTGAGTTGTACATACATTGGTGGGTCTGCCTGTCCTCCAGTGTGTGTGTGTAATCATAAAAGTAAACAACCTCTTTGTTTACTGACTTCTTTTGACAAATTCTTGGGAAGCTTTTCTGAGATTGCTTCTTAGGGGCTATGCTAGGCGTTTGTGTCCTCATTCTAGACTGTGAATGGCCCCAGATAGTCCCAGCTTCTGGTTCTGGCATCCTGAAGGGTTGTAATAGACCTTGAACTTTTTGGAGTCTACAGCCAGTAGACTTAAGCACCTGGACCTCTAGGAAACAGTCTAGAAATAAAGTTCTGACAACTCTTTAGCTCAAGATGAAAAGATAAGCAAGCAGAATGCCACCCTACAGACATGCCTTGAGAAAAGGGAAAAGCCATACTTCTGAAATGGGGGTGGGTGGGTGGGATATGAGTGAAATTGAACAAAGGCCATAATTAAGGATACCTCCGGTATGTACTATTCTGTGCCCTTGAGAGACCATTCTGGTTCTCCATCAATCCTAGCAGGGCTGCTACATTCTAGGTACCCATTGGTACCCCACCCCCATCCCATGTTCACCAGCTCACTCAGCTCACAGTTTTGCAGCAGGCCTGACCACCCTGCTTCTTCTGGCATGGCTTCCCAAACTTGGTAGTTGTTTCAAAGTGACTGGCCAACTTCATACCTGATAGGACTCTAGCAAAATGCAAAGTCAAGCCTCTTTGTTAAAATTAAGAAGAATTTTAGGACACCCACAGCAGAACATTAGAACAAGCACAGGCCCCTGGATAGCTGCATGGGCCATCCCCATGAAGCTTCTGTGACACTCAGATGTGTGAACTGGAATGAGCAGGAATTGGTTTGGAGTTTTTGTTACTCTCAGCCCCAGGCATTGTGAAGGCCTCTGTCGAACTTCTGACCTACAATCACGGAAGTTCTTCTAATAAGAATTACCAGAGTTTCTGAGGTTATGGAAGCTATATGGAGTATTGGTGTTTACTGTTCTGGAGAGTCTGTGAGGACCATCAATATGATTTCCCTGGTAGGCAACCAGGGGCAGACCAGATTTAATCTAACAACTTGGAAGATTATATGAGAGGGAGGAATATTATCTTACAGGCTGTTAGTGGACGCTGTAGCACCATGAAGCTGTTTTGTAAAGGTTGATGCCCCATGCTCTGATTTATAACTTTTCAGCAATGAGGTGGACATTAGACATAGCAGCAAACTCTAATCCCATGGAAGATACTGGTCTTTTAGCTTCAGGATGTGATAGAGACAAGAAATTCTGTGAGGCCTAGAGGTATGAAAAGACAATCTTGCTTCAAATCAGTACAAATTCTTGTAGTGTTTCCTAACATGGAGCCAAAGCCACACTGATTTGTTTTTCCCTCACAAACCCACAGTAATGAAGTGTGTTGGCCTGCAGTTTGACAAGGCTCTACATAAAGATGCATCTGTGGGCAGCAGTGAGAGGCCTTTGTGTTCTTTACAGTGTCAAGCATACACATTGTGACTTTGGGGGTGCCATGGTAGTGTTTTGGGGAGTATCCAGACTGGTTAAAAAGGGTAAGACCAACTTGTAAATGCGGTGAGGGAGTGCAACTGAGGCAGGACCCAGGGGAAGCAACAGAAAAAGGAAGAGGGTGTAGACGTTGCCATCTCTGGCCTTCTCCTCTCTTCTCATGCTGGCCTATTGACTACTTCCCTCCCTGAAGTAGGAAGGTCATGGGCTCCTGCCACATGGGCACTGTACACTTGTTGGCCTTCAGCCATCCAGGAAGTGAGGGCATTTATCACACTGGGGTCTCGGCTTCCACCATGCAGGAAATACTGGTCTGCTAATCACTAATCAAAAGCATAAATGGGACAGTGTCCGTGTGTACAGATTTGGCAGAGAGGCAAAAACTGGCAGTTATTTGTACTAGTGATTACTGAAGGGGAAGAGTTGATACCTGAAGATATTATTAGCAGGTTCAGGAAAGAGCATTAAAAGTCTCAAAGAGCCGTCGGCACAGTCGTCCCTAAAATCAGCCTTGGGAGCAGTGTTAGAGACAGTTCCGGGTAGAGGTAAGAACTGTCGTCTGTGAGGCTGTGTGCTTGGTGTAAGTGGAACTGGGTTCAGAAGCATAAAAAGGCAGCTCTGTGTTCAGATCTTATCTTTGGCATTTAAGAAAATCTGGGACTTAAAATTCCCTAAGTCTCAGTTTTCCTATCTGTAAAACTAGACAAAAAAAAAAAAAAAAAAAAAATGCCCTGCACAAATTGTTTAGAAGATTTACTCCTGAGGTCCTAGCACCCCAGCATATGGCTGGTACATATCATAAGGAACGACAGCTTTCCTGTCTTAAGTTTTTTCGAGTGAGGATGCAGTTATTCATTTGGAGTAGAGAAATGTGGGCTGGTGTGTTCAGATGGAATCACTCCTTTGAGCCTTTTTGTAAGTGGTCAAAATTGCCTTTGGTGTTGACTGTTGTGAGGACTATAATTGAGAGAAGAAGCTAGCATGAGTTACGTCAGGAAATTCTAGAATTTGAACATTCTGCTTCTGTTTGCTCAAAGACAGGGCATGCCAAGGCTTAGCTGAGTCTGGTCATTAGAGACAGGGACTGAATGGGAAACTGAAGTCCTTGTCCATTCGAGTGTTTGCTAGAACTGTTAACAAGGGAAGAGATGGACAGGTTGGCTTCCTTGCCTTCCTTTCTCTCCTGCTTGTCCTCAGGAAAGGTGCTAGTGAATACTATAGCCTTTGCTAAGCGCCCTGAAGAGACAAGGGGAGCCCTGTCATGCATGTGAGGATAATTGAATTCTGTGTCCCAAAGAGAACAGACACACTCACCCTCCAGGCATTGTCAGAGGCTTAGTTAACACACTAGAAGCAATGCTTTCCCTCTTTGCTTTTATTTTCTAATTGGTAGCTGGACATTTTAGAACAGTACAGCCCACTCCATCTACCCACTGACGTTTGCACGTCCTGTTAGGAAGAAGTTAATCTATTCTAGGAGGAGCCCGGACCTTATCCACTCCTCACCACCCTGTCTACATTGTAGTATGAAGAACCCTGTAACTCGACTGCTTTCTCTGAAAACAGCAAGAATTGAGACCTTCTCTTCCAGGTCTTACTCCTTGGCCACTCCCTAAAGGAATTAAAAATAGATGGTTCTTGTGTTCTAACCTTTGCCCATTGCTAGGCAAAGCCCATTCCTGTGGAAGAGAAGCATTTTATTTCCTGCCTAACATAGGCACTATGTGGATCAACACTTAATGTAATTAATACGAGGAGACCCAAACTCTGATGTCTGTCAGAGGCATGCCCTTGACTCATGGCAGATGTTTGTTGAGCCCTTTCCTTGTAGTTTCTGTTTGGTAGCTGTGGGGTGGGAATCTGAGAAGTCCCCAAGTTCCAGAGACTTCTCTTTAGGACTCTGGATATGACAGAGGTGACAAAATGAACCCGGAACGCAAGCTGCCTGCCTTGAATCTGTGATTTGATGATCATGTGGTGGGGATAATTTCCAGTTCACACCATCCTCCTCATTTGTGAAATGGGATTGCTAGTGTCTCCGGATTGTGAGTGCTACATGAGAGTCCTTCAGATACTGCTCCCTGCTAGCTATTCAACAGCACAGGCCCATTACAGTCTCCTGTTTGTTAATGGTCCCTGGGCACTTAACACCTACCGAAGACTCACCCCCCCATTTCCGCCCCCCCCACCTGCCTGCCTTCTTTCTTTCTCTAGCCTACTTGCCTTCCATTCTCCCATTCTTTCTTGCCGATGAGAAACAGTATGATAAGGCAATGAATAAAATCCTAAATTTAAAAAGTGATATATGGATTTGTTCCTAAAACTGACCTTTGTAGCTATGAGCCCTGTGAGGACAGTCCACCTCTTTGTGTCTCTTATCCAAGAGTGGGTAATAGGCGCATTAATGGAATTCATGCTATTTTGCCGTATCAACATCCCTACAAGTCAAGCTGGAGGTTTATCCATCAGGGTCCCTTGTAGTAGTTGTATACCCCACCTCCCCTTCCTTGGCCATCATTTCTGTAAATCCGCTTTCTCTCCATTCTTTCCCCAGCTGCAGAGCCACACACACTAGGATAAGGTGGTATTGCCAACCATAGAAGATGTTTTAATTTTATTCATTGACTGCTGCCTAGACCACTCTGTAGCTGAGGATGACCCTAAACTCCTGACGCTCCTGCTTCTACCTCTCAGGTGCTGGGATAACAGGGCCATGCCACCATTCTTCTCTTAAGCATCTTCAAAATAAGTGGTACTCTTTCGGACAATGTTCAGAGGTCTTGAGATTGTCCAGGAAGAGCATGGGCCTTGGGAGGGTAAACTCATATTCCTGAGAGTTTTCTCTGGAGAGAGAAGACCCTTTGGGTCCTCTGACCCAGTAGGATTGACAAAAGCTTCCATCCCATTTCTCAGCCTGAGGAATGCTATGTGTTGGCTCTCTGTATAGGGAAGTTGGTTGCATGCTGCCTAGCTATACTGTAGGTATTTTAGCTCTTAAGCAGGTCAGTTTCTCCTGAAGGTCAGGTTTTCCTTGATGGGTCTTAATTGGAGCTGCCTTTCACAATGAAATGTCTAGGGCTTACAGCAAGGGTTGAGGATTCTGCAAGAAGCCTTCTTGGCCAGTAGCACCCATCAAATGAATGTGTACAGAGGGTTTGGAAGGAAGTTGTGAGGCATGGCTGTGAATCTTTAGTATTTGGAGTTAGTCATGAAGAGTGGGCCTGTGCCCCTCAGCCCTGGGGGAGTTTAAATCAGGCTTGAATGTGTATACAGTGTGGGGTTTCCAGGGCCTGTTTCCTCTTTTTTTTCCTCTTTACTTGCCCTGTGGCTGAGCATGAAGTAAACATTGATTGAAGATCTACTATGAGCCAGTGGGTATCAGGAAATCTTTATTACTGTTCTGGGATTTGGGAGGGGATTGAGTTGGTGGTGGGTCAGAAAACTACTACATATTACAGAACCATGCCAAGTGTTAACTTGGAAAGTCAAAGGAACTGTCCTCAGGTATCTCGTGTGTGTGTGTGTGTGTGTGTGTGTGTGTGTGTGTGTGTGTGTGTGTGTGTGTGTAGAGTTGTTTCTCTTCTTCCATCTTTATGTGGGTTCTGGGGATCAGATCATCAGACTTGGATGTCAGGACCTTTATTCGCTGAGTCAACTCTCCAGCCTCCAGAGCTCTTTGACCAAGTGACTTGTACTGGTATGAGACTTTCTGTCATGTATTATATCAGGGAGTTTAGTAAATGCCACTGAGTATCCACATTCACACACATATATCTTATCCACTTGCCCTGGAATGCTCCAACTTCTCTTTGGGGTTTCACAACCCATGTTTGTTAGTCCATTTTGTGTTTTAACAAAAATTCCTAAGGGTGGGTATTTTGTAAAGAAAAGTTTTACCTGGTCACCAGTCTGACAGCCCAGTATCTAGTGAGCACCCTTTCATCCCACAGTAGCTCCTGTTTTTCCTCATGACAGAGAAGTGGAAGGGCTATGTGGAGCGGCCTTACTTTATATCAGCCCCCTCTGGGTGACAGCGCTGATCCAGTCAGGAGGGTAGGGCCACCATAATCTCACTTCCACAAGCCCTGCCTTGTAAAGTTTTACTTCTTGGCTTCAATATATTGGAGACCCAACTTTGAAACACTTGAACCTTTGGGGAACAAACTACATCCCAAACAGCACTACAAGTTTCTTCTGAAGTAAACTGTCTCACCTGCTGCTGCCCATTCTCTGTCACAGCGACTGGGAGGCATTGGCACATCTTCCCTTGAAGGACCCGTTCCCTGCACAGAAAGTGCCCCCACCAAAACATCTATCTGATCTAAAGTTGAGTACTTTCTTGTATGTGTGGATGAATCAGTCAGTTAGAATTCCAAGTTCAGGTTGTGATATGTTTTGTTTAGAATTGTGCATGTATAAAATGAGATGCCAGTGACCAGTACTTGGCAATCCTGAGGTTTTTTTTTTGGAACGACGCTCAAGTTTTTGGAAAAAAGTATTGACCTGTTTTGTAATAGATGGTATTTCCCCTTTACCTACTTGTGCAATGAAGTTAAGTGCATGTAAAATCTTTCTCAAAGGCAGTGTCTTTCCAGGCTGACTTATGACTCCACTTTGTCCCATAGGAGTGGTATGTGTATGTGCTCCACTGTGAGCGTTCATCCCTTGGGGGCTCTTACCTTCCCAGCTGACTCCTTCTTATGGCCTCAAGGAAAGGCGAGACTATTTCTTATCTACTTTTATGTTCAGTCACATACCCATTCTACCTCTTGTGTTTAATGCGTAGTATATGTACCAAGAAATGCTTGTGGACTCAAAATGTGATCAACAAATGATTAAGAGAATGGATAACTCGCTTCAAGAGCATCCTTAGGGCATCATAAATGACATGAGATGTGTCTGAAAGAGGCAGATCTGGCTGTGAAGTTTCCTAGAGATTCTCCTTCATGTTTTGATTCATGGGTCATATACACTTAGCATTAGGAGAAACCATTTGAGTTTATTATTTATTAAATGTTTGAATCACTTAATTTTTTGTACATTATTTTTCTAACACGGAAACCTATCCATGATTTCTTCATATGACCACATAAACGATTCCATAATCACCAGTGTTTATTGACAATTTACATTTTTGTTTGTTTGGTTCATTGGTTGGTTGGTTGGTTGGTGTGTGTGTGTGCTTGCGTGTGTGTGTGTGTGTGTGTGTGTGTGTGTGTGTGTGTGTGTTTCATGTATGTGTGTATGTTCATGCGTGTATGTGTTTAGAAGCCAGAAGTTAATGCATTGTGTCTTCTATACTTTATGTTTTGAGACAAGGCTTTTTTTCCTGGTACCTGGAGCTTGGTTGATTAAAATGGCTGGCCAGTAGGCTCTGGGAATGAGTGAGCCTATCTTCTCCACCTCCCTGGTGCTGAGATTACAGACACACACTGTTGTACCTAGCTTGTTGTGGTTTTCGGGAGGTCCTAACTGATGCTCTTATGCTCTGCAGCAAGCACATCACCTATTAAGCCATCTCCCCAGCCCTTGATGTTCAGTTTTGGTATTATTTAATAGCAGAATGTCATGTAATATTATATATGGGCTTTATAGCTTTAGAAATACTTGGACGTGCAGTTTCCTTTGTTTTTGATCACTGTGTGACACACTGCATTGACTGAACAGTTTAAGGCTCTGTTGCTAACTTATGCTCTGTGCAAGGGCCATGATAGGCATTGTGTCTGCTTGTCACTGCTTCCTGCTCAGGCAGGTAAAATTTGCTGAAGGAAGGAGTGGCCAAATGGCCAGGTGTGCCTGTTCACAGCCTAGAATGGGCAGCTGTCAAGTGAACTTTGTCCATGTTTTCAGGATTTTATCACCTCGAACTCCTGAGTGTGCTCCGGTGGGTGGGAGCCTTGAGATCAAAGGCTTGTTTTGAGGCTTTGCACTTTTCCCTGAAGACACTCTCCAAAGGTCCCTTGAGCTGCTAGGCAGCTGTCTTGGTAGAAACTGGGTTGCCATGTGGTACCAAGTGTATGTTTATGCCTGGTAGGTAAATGGGCTATACTAGCACCCTAGAAGGTTGATTCCTAGGTCAGTGACTTTCCTATGAGTGGGAAAGGACATGTGACTGAAATGGCTAGGACCCATGTCTCTTTTGTTGTGTGTAAATGCTGGCAGTTTGGGGAGTCTCTTTCTAACTTGGAAGCTATATTAATATGACTAATTCATGCTATGGGAATGATAGTGACCTTGAACTCTTGGGCCACTACAGTCTTGATCCTTGGTTAGGTACTGTCTTTGTGTGTGTGGGTGTATGTCCATACGTGTTGGTGCATGTATGTGTTCGGGTGAGCATGCATATATACATGTGGAGGTAGAGGACACTTTCAGATTTTGTCCTTGGGAGTTTTCTATGTTTTTGTTTCCTTGTTTGTTTTGAGGACAAGGACTCTGATTTGCCTGGAACTGTCTCAAGTCAAGTAGCTGTCTGGCCAGGGGGCCTCAAGGATTGCTTGTCTCTGCCCTGTTACAAGGTTATGCCACCATACTCCGGTTCTGGTTTGGTTGTCTTTGAATGTGGGTTCTAAGGATTTAAGCCAGGTCTTCATGCTTGTGTGCTAAATCCTTTACTGTCACCCCAACCACTTCTGCACCCCTGCCCCAGGAACCACATTGACCTTGGGTTTTGATTTACTGTTTTATCCATTATTTTGAGACAGTCTTTTCATATAACCTTGACTGTTCTGGAATTCAATATGAGGACCAGGCTGGCTTTGAACTCACAGAGATCCTCTTGCCTCGCCCTCCTGAGTACTGGGATTAAAGGTGTGTGGCCCCACACCCAGGTTTTTTGCATTCTTTTCTTCAAAAGATAATTTTTAAGCCTGAAGTAAAATGTGGGTTGACAGTGGCTTTCTTGGGTTCTTTCATTGTTTTTGAGATGTGCAAACAGAAGAGGAATCTGTGATCATCTTTATGCTACTGAGGAGTTTTTCCTGTGCAAGCAAAAGTTATTGAATTTCCTACTAGCTTTAAGAAGTGTATTTTAGTCCTTTTAGAAAGGGGAGGCTGTTTAATTTTTACCTTAATTCTGGCATTTCTTTTTACAGTCTTTAAAACATACTCTGCCATTTAGGCCTTAACCATGGACCTTCACCAATCTCCGGGCCTGTGTAAACCTTTGTAGGCCTTTAGGGGTGGTGCTGAGAAATCTCATTCCATTTCTTGTTCCCCTTTACCTTAGTATTTGAGAGATATCTGTAAAGCTACATAAAAGAAAGCAGTATAACCTGTCTGGTAAGTCCTGTCTAAACAGAGAAAGGCCAGTAAGGCCCTGGTCTGCCATTGCCAGGCTCAAAGGAGTCAATTGTATGCACAAAGGTGCAAGTCTCTGAGGCCCTTGGGGAGAGCTCCATTGGTCACAGTCCAGGGAGAGCTGAGTTCAGTAGCTCAGGGACTGCACTCTGATGAGGTGGGCCTGTTGCTGTCCGGGCACCTGACAGTTGTCTCTGCTCTGCTAACCTATGACCTCCTCATCTGGATTCTTTAGACTTCCTCCTGCAGGTGCAGACAATGGTGTTGGCAACTCTTCAGTGCGGAATGTGGGTGGTTTTCGGTTTTCCCCTTTTGCTTTGAAGGATGCAGCCATGAGCATCCAACAATAGAAGTCAAGAAAGGAAAGCTTTTCCATGGTCTGGTGGTACCACAGTGGGCTGTCATTTGCTTTTCCCCCAGACAATTACTTTTCAGTGTTCTCATTACATACCTCATGGTATACAGAAAGCGGGACAGGGCCTTTCTCTGTCCTGTGAGCGAGTGAGCACGTTCCTTCTTAAATTCCTGTCATTCTGTCCCTCTTTAGATCTGGTTCCTAGTGTCTTTTACACCCACTAAAAGGTAGAATGGAGATGCTGCCCTTTGCAGCACTGATATTTGTAAAAGGGAAGTGCTGCTGGGGAGAAGTGACTGTAAGTGAGGGTTTTTCTGTAGGGTATGTCCCCGTTACAATAAAACAATCACAAATAAATCCAAAGAAGCTTGTTTTGTGCTTTTTAGAAAGCAATGATATCTCAAATAAACATATATTCGTATGTAATGCATCAACACTCTAAGCATTTGACAGAAAAAATAGATTAAAAATAGAACTAGGAGATAGGGATATAGTTTCACTGGTACAGTGTTTGCCTAGCATGTACAGAGCCTTGAGTTCAGTCCTCAGCACTGCATAAAACCAGGTATGGTGACACATGTCTGTAGTCCCATCACTCTAGATGTATAGAAAGTAGGATCAGATGGTCAAGGTCATCCTCTGCTATATAGCAACATCAAGACCAGCTGACCTATGTGAGATTCTGTCAGAGAGAGGGAGAGAAAACCGGAATGAGGGTGCGTACAGTGAAAACCAAGTGTTGCATCCTTCTCCATGGCGTTCTACATGAAAGCAAGAGTATATTAAGCTATTAGTCGTTGGGGATTTTGGATTTCTCACTGTTATTCTAAAGAGAAAAAGCCCCTCCCCTTTGCCTGGCCTGTAAGGAAAAGTACATTTCAGAAAAACATGGGGTAGAAGGGGAAGCTTTGGTCCCTCTTTAGTCCTGCCGCTCTCATACTGTTCTGTTTACAGACTTAGTGCTTCTTCCCTGAGAACATCTTCCCCCCTCAGGGCCTAAACGCTTTAGAGTTATCAATCTTTATTTTGCCTGTTTTCTAAAAATGTTAACTACCACTGAGCTGGTGTCACGAGCTAAAACTTCCAACTGAAAATATTTTGTCTAGGGCCATTAGCTCGGTTAAAAGCATGGCCCCACTGAAGGCAGTAAGTTGTTCCTTATATTCAATGACCGGAGTCTTCCATTGTTTCAGCACCCACAACCCCACCTCCTAGTAATATTCTTAGTCCCAGGCAAAACAAGATGGTTGGTCACCTTTTTGGATTCAGGTGGCTCTTCATAAAATAAAACTATTCCACCTTAAACTTAGCAGTCTTAAAGTGGCCTAGATAATGGCAGGTGTGGTTCAGTGCCTATCTTTAATATCTCTTTGTAGAAGACAAAGCACATAGTCATGGGATGAAGGAAATTGGAGATAAGTGGGACATTGCATAGAAGAATTTCGGATTTCATGGTTGCCTACTGTTTCTCTTTTTGGTACAGTATATGGTAAATACTAAAAGAAGAACTGATAACTACCTGGGTCCCGAAAGAAGAAGTGTTTTCTGAGATACTTCTGTTGCTCTGGTTTTTTGTTTTTTTGCTTTCATTTTAAATCTGAAAAATGAGGATGCTGGTCTCGATTTCTAAGCCCTCTTCCTGTCCAGCTTACCATGAGGAAAGAAGTAGGAAGTGGAAAGCAGGGAGGTCAACGGAAAATGGTTGCTGGGCAAAGCAGCGCACAACCATCTTCCAGGCATTCAGGAGACTGAGGTGGGAAAATGGTGACTGGAGGCCAGTCTGAGCTACATAATATGACCTCATCCTAAAAACTAAAAGGAAGGAAGGAAAGGAAGAGAAAAAAGGAGCAGAGAGTGATGGGAAGGAAGGGAAGAAGGGGAGAGGGAACGATATCAACTCTATTTCCTTCAGTATGCTCTGCCCAGGGAAGAGGGCTAGGATGTATTGTGCTGTTTAGATGACCCATCACTTGGTTTAATATGACCTTAAATGATGGAATATGCTCTCTGCTGTCTAAACTATGCAGTTTCAGTTCTGTAGTTATGTTAATCACCAGAACTTTCCTAATATGTTTTCTTCCATGTTCACCAAGCCAATCTACTTGGCCAGATAGCCTTCTTAGTTTGAGGAGAAATGTGGAAAGACCATAGCTTTGGAATCTGGCCTACTTTGCTTTAAATTCCAGCATTGTACAACATTGGAAAGCAAACTTGAAAATTTTTACAAAATTTTAAGTGTATGAGTATTTTGTCTGTGTGATTATCTTTGTATCACCCTTGTGCCTGGTGCCTGTGGAGACACTAGATGTCCTGGTCTGGAGTTATAGATGGTTATAAGTTGCTATGTGGGTCGCGGGAATTGAACCTGGGTCCTCTGGAAGTGCAACCAGTGCTCTCAACTCCTGAGCTATCTCTCTACCTAGAAAATTAAGTTTTTTTTAATCTCACATGACTCACAAATAGGGTATCTTAAATGTATGACCATGGAAGGTACACTATATGTTTACCTCTTCATTTTCTTCTAACCTGCTGCTCAGTGTGTCATCTTGCTTCTGTGCTTCTATTCTTTATCCTCTTTGCCCTCACAGGTTGCAGAAAACTGTGTAGATAATAGATAGAAAAAGAACATAGTAAGAAAGGTGAGGTACTCCTGGAGAATTGTGCACGTGCATACACACACATGCACACACACTCCGTGCTTAGTGACACCAAAGTTGATTTATATGATCTATATCAACTGCATAGTTGATCTTTGCAAGCAGAGCTGACCCTGACAGATGGCTGCTATACTGATGGTGTAGCAGACATAAGGAACCCCCATGTCTTGTAAAACCACTCGATGTTTTGTTTGTAGCCGATAGCATGTTAACAAAAGAAGCGAATGCATGTTTTTCATTTGTGCAGAACATGGGTAATGGTGTTTCAGAAATTGCCTGGAATTATCCCTACTTGAGTATCTACCCAATTCAGATAGATGGTTAGCTCATCACACCAGGACCCTCAGATGCAGCAGCAGCTGCTTCTCATTGCTGCATCTCTATAGGTATTGGATCTTTGAACTGCCATTTTTACTCCCCTTCACAACAATGCTTTTTCTGAGGACTTAAAAATGACTTAAGGGCTGCAACAGATAATAGTCTCATGTGAGCATTGTTTCTCATAGTCATGTGTCCTACCCCATGCAATTATACAGTATCTGCAGACACTGAGACAACTTAGAAGTGACCATGTCAGAATACAGCAGTAAACTCCAGAGCAAGACTTTATTATAATGCCTGGGTATTTCTAAGGCATTGAAATAATATTTGAAAGGTGCCATGATGCCATTCTTCTTCTGTGTAAGAATTAATAATTAAAATAATGATAATAAAACAACTAGTGAACAAAATTTTTTGCTAACTTATGACACCTGTCTCCAAAGTGGCAGGGTAGCATTGTTCATTAATACCAGCAGCCCAGCCTCCTCCTTTCTTCCACGCTTGTGTGTACCAGGACTATTAACCTTAACCTCCAGCCTTGGTGGATGTTTTCAGGTCAACAGCATCCAACAGCAGCGTCTGCTTCAGTTCAGTCTCCCCAGTGTCCTCAGAGTAGATCATGGATCTCTACCTGAATCTTTGGCTTCCTGATGTCTGCAGGAGCTAGGTCTCTGGGAGTTGGTGTTGGGAGTACTTTCATGGCTTTATTGGGAATGAGATCAATCACCTAAAGTGGCTTCATGAGTAGTGTGAGATGAGGCCAAAATATCTCCTTCAGGGTTCTCAAGAGTGTCTCCTTAAGGAGCCATCTCATCATCTAATTGCTATACAGCTGTTGCTCTGTGTAACCACAAGCCCTGACACTGTGCTCCAGGTTCCAAAGCTAGCTTGTCACCTGTTAACACCATATAAACTAGGCAGCATTGCTAAATCGCAAGTCTTTAAAGAATAAAAATCTGACACTTTGCTGAGAGTGGTGTCACATGCCTATAACCTATCCACTGGAGAGATGGGAACAAGAGAATCAGGAGTTCAAGACCAGCTTTGGCTTCTTAGCAAGTTAGAGGCCAGCCTGGATTATATGAAGTCCTGTCTCCGAAACCCTCTCCACTAAATCATATTTAAATGATAGCTGGGAAGTTTAAGTAAAATATTTGTACTTGTCACATACAAGCTGATTATTAATAATATGTTTTTTTATTCTTTATAAAATTCTTTACTATATCCTCTTGAAACAAGATTGAGAGTTTTTTCTTGTCCATTTTCATAGTCTCAGCACATAATAAGGCCAGGTACATATTCATTGAATCAAAGAAACATCATTTATCAAGGACTTCAATTTATTTTCTCACTTATTGGCCCAATAATTAAGAATTATGTAGCCTATCAGGCACCATGCTTGGGGACTGTAGTCAATACAGTCATACTCACATTGTTTGTTAGCTGACCTGGGAGAGGAAGACTCATGGTTGATTTTGACCCTTGAGATGGGATTTTAAACTTTAGAGATGCCTGCTATCAGCCAGACTTTTTACTATTTCAGGTCAGGCAGAAATATAACAATAAACTATTATCATAACTGTTCTGGGCACTGGGAGATGTTTAATTGGTAGAGAGTGCTTGCTGTGCAAGCATGAGGATCCGAATTTGATCTCAGAAGCCAACATAAGAGTCAGGTTTAGGAGTAGTACCCATAAGCCCAGTGCTAGGAAGGTAGAGGAGGGAGGATCCCCTGAATTTACTAGCCAGCTAGTCTAGCCAAATTAGTGCCCGCTCCAAAAAAGGTAGAGGTACCCAGTGTCAGCCTCTGGCCTCCATTTCTTTGTGCAGTCACATGTGCATACACAGATACATGTCTATAACTTAAAACTATTTTTATTCTTTGGGAATTTCATTTTTTTAATCATACTTACTTTCATTCCTTTCTCAACTCCTCCCACATATCCCACCAACCCCTTGGTGTCCCTCCTTAGAGTCCTATTTGTGATGCCCAGGTTTGAGACCATCCAGTGGAGCACAGCAACCTACCAGAGGCCACATCTGTTTAAAAGCAAACAACAACCCCCTCAGACCTGACTTTCCCTCCTCCGGAAGCTCCTCAGTTAAGGGTGGGTCCTCATAAACCTCTCTTTTCCGTGCTAAAATATGACTGGATTGATACTGTGCAGGGCTTGTGAAGGTGACCACAGCTGCTGTGAGTGCATGAGTGATGCTATCTTATCTTGTTGTGTCAATAAGATACTGTTTTGCTCTGGTCCTTCTTGACCTCTGACTCTTCCAAGATGATTCCTGAGATGGCTAGTGTGTGTGTATAGATGTCCCATCTGGGGCTCACAACTTCATTGACAAACGTAATTGTTTTTCGGGAGGTATTGGCCCTCAAGTCCTGTTGAGGCAGGGTAGTATTAGAGGAGATCTTTTATTTAAACACATCTACTTTGAGAAGAAACGATGTGCTTGGGGGGTAAGATGCTCCAGGAACTTGAAACAGACTCTGATAAGGCTTCAGAAATGACAGAACTGGTTATAGGGCAGAGAATGCACTTCCTGGAGAAAAGAAAAAAGTAAATAGGCGGTAATAACATTTTTGAGGTTGGTAGTTGGACTCAAAATTTTGTTACTGAGTCACTAGATGGAAACAGAACAAAACAGGAGCTTGTGTTAGCTTGGAGAGACATTTTGACTGACTTTGTCTAATGATGCTCGTTCATTTCATAATGAGGCCTGTTCCTAGGCGTAAGGAGTGTGGTGGTGAGCAGAATAGGTAAGTTCTGCTCGTATGGAGTTTTCATTTCTTGATAATCCCCCTTGAGAGTGAGTGGGAGAGCCCGGGCCACCTGTGTAGTTTGGTGTAGCACAAATTCAGATTGTATTGAAAGAAACTCAAAGCCAAATATCAGGGAAAGGCTGAAATATCAGAGAGAGGAAGCACCACAGTCAATCTCACCCAGCTATCTTCCAACTGCCTCTGCCTCGCTCCTGATTCTGCCTCTGCTCCTTTCCCACTCGGCCTTAAAAACCCTTCTCCCAGCTGTATCCCATCCAGGTTAGGATTAAAGGCAGGAGCTTTTAAAGGTAGCCAGCCTTGAAGTTACAGAAACATAGAAAGTTCTGTCTCTGGAGTTGTGGGATTAAGGGAGTAGGTTACCACTCCCAGGCTTTCCTACTGGGATTAAAAGAGAGTGTGATTGAAGTGCACCTGTTTGTCCTTGGACTCAAAGATCAAGAAATTCCTGACCTGTCTGCCTACGTTTTGACTCTGTGCTGTCTCTGGATATTTCAGGTTTTATTAAATATGTAACATATACCACAGTCTGGAGTTCTGAGTGGCACCTGAAAGTAAGGTTGGCCCACAGCTGTAGAAGTGGACACAGGAAAATCAAATTCCAAACTCCAGCAAGCCATCGACCCATAACCAAGGAGCTGTGGCGTAAGACTTAGATCCAGACTTTAGGGCATAGTTTACTTGAGGCCTGGCAAGCAGGGACAGGGAAGTTGGGTCCAGGGTATTTACATAACCAGGAGGGAGGACTAGAAATAGGCTAAGTCAGATGAGGAAAGACCTTACTGAGTAAAGCCTGGCGTGCATAGGGTTAAAACCCCATGATCAACTAGAAATAGTTTCTAAACACCTTCACTTAACTCAAAAATGTTTGTTAACAGTGGTTTAAATCAGTGGGATTTTTGTTTATGTCGTAGAATACTTAGGGTCATACCCAGGGATTCCCAATCTCAACATCAGCCTGTAATCTAGATCTAACACTCAAGACCAGTCTCTGAAATTGGGTTGATTTGTTTTTTTTTTTTGGTCTGGAGAGAGAAAAGCAGTATTTGTTCTCTGTCCTGTTAACTAATGAGTGTAGAATGTAGTGTAGTGAGACGGCATGGTTAGTTTTTCGTAAGCATTTGGCAAAAGAGGGAGCAAAAGAAGCATCTTTTGTGTTTGAACCCACGTCTGAAAGGAATGGAAACTATTGCATAAGAACAACATGTCATGGCTGGACATTTTCACTGTTTTAACTCAATTTGCTCAAAAGCGTCATCATCTGTCAGCACAGTTGTTTGAGTTTCACAATGAGCCAAGAAACCGAGGTTCATTGGGAAGAATCAGTGTGCAGGAAATAATGAGTGTGTTTGTTCAGGTTATACTTTTGTTGTTTTTAGCATGAGGAGGAAAGGAAGAAGAAGAAGAAGAAGAAGAAGGAAAGCAGGTATGGGAGGCTAGGGTTGGCAGGGTCCGGTGCAGAGTTGGGGGTGGTGGTGTGCTCCTGCAGTCTCAGGTCTTAGGAAGCTGAGGCAGGAAGAACATGAATTTGAGGCTGGCCGGCACTACTTAGTAAGACCCAGCCTCAAAGGATGTGGGAGAAGAAAGAGTAAGGCACACTACCTTTTTAAGGCTTGGGGCAATGATGGCCCCTTGGGTAGAATTGTTAGAGCCCGATCTGTAGGATCCACATGGTAGGAGAGAACTGACTCCCAAAGGTTTTCCTCTACTCTCCATACGTACATACAACAGATAAATAAATCATTGCAGCTTACTAAATGGTTTTTAAGCTGTAATGTTAATTTTAGTAAACAGTAGAGAGGGTGGCTCATTCTGGATTTTTAGTCATTTTTCTCTTTAAGAAGAAGTCCTTAGGTGGATGGATCTTCAGTCAGTCATAGCCGTGGAAGCCAGGCAGGGAAGATTGTCTCTTAGGGAAGTTAGAGTTATGTGTTTTAACTCTTTGTGGAGTTTACATTTTAACTCTCTTTACTCCTAATTATACCCACACCTTTCCTCTGAGCAGTGAAGGCTATCACTCAGAAAAGTTTAAACCTGTTTTATGGTTCAAATTTTGGGTAGCAGAACACAACAGTATTGAACAGGGTGCCCTGAGCATTTCCATTTTCTGGGCTCTGGTGTTTTTAGGGATTTAATAGAAATGTTGTCCAAATTTAAGAATGATCCACTTAAGGAAGGAGTACAGGACACAGCGGTAATTTGTTCTGGGGAGGAGAGGATCCTGCCTGGCAGGACTGTGATCTCTGAGTACAGAGGGCAGAAGCATTCCCATCACCCCCTTCTACCACCTCCTCCTTCTCTGTGAACCCAAGTTTAGAGGACTGTAATGGGCATTGGAGAAAAAAAGAAGAGGTAGATGGTTCGTGTGCAGTGCCAATGTTTCTGAAAGAATGGGCACAATATTGCAGCTTGGTCCCGCTTGTATCCTTGGCAAGGCGCTGCCCCTGAATATAGCACCCTCAGCATTCAATATGGTAGCCATTGTCACTGGAAATGGGTCACACAGTTGTCTTCATTTCATTTTAAATAAACACAACTTAAAACCACTTGACTCAGATGTTAGAAGGTCTTTCTGGAATATTGAAAATAATTCCTCCCACCTGGAAGTTTTAATTTGATTTTGGAGACAAGCTCGCCCTCTGTAGTCCATGCTGACCTAGAACTATGTAGCACGGGCAGACTTTGAACTCTTAACAATCCTTCTGCATTAGCCTCTTAAGTGCTGGGATCGCAGGCATAGGCCACCACTCCTGGTTCTTCAACTCTAAATTTTATGATATTTAAATAGATAAAAAATTTTAGTGAAAATTTTTTGTCTCCTTGGTATACATATATACATTGATGCAATTTTATTTGCCTGTTTTTCTTACTGTAGCAACCAGAGAATCTTGGATTACACCAGTGATCTACTGTATGTGTCTGGGAGAGAGACAGGGAGTCGATCCCATGTGGGGTTGGTCAAAGAACAGTAGAACTTTCTAGGGAAGTTTACTAGACTTCAAACGCTTGAAGCTCATTTCTCCCGTTCTGTTAATGTACACTTTTATGTGGATGAGTTTGTGGCAACTGAGGGCTGGAAAATAGGTTTTAATAAGAGCAAGTTAATTGAGAAGATTGCTTTGCTTGTGTGCAATCACAATGATTTTCAAGTGCATTTTTTAACCCACTCAAACCACTGATTTTCCCGGAACAAAGAAGCAACCACATCAGCGCTTCTGTCCTTTTGTGTTTGTTCAGCATCCTTCCCAGCAGAACCTTGATAACTCTCAGCACAGCTTGCTGCTAGGAAGAATACACTCTTACCATGGGGGATTCCATTGCTTAGAAGGAAGTCTGAGCCCTTTACAGGTCCCATTTCAACCACCAGCTCCAAGTGATTTTAAGAGCCCCTCCAATATTTTTTTGTTTAAGATTCCAGACCTTTCTCTTCTGTAATTGGCAATAATTGGAGCCCACAGTTGGGAATAGTGTTAAAGCTTTATTAGTGCTCTGTAGCCTGGTTGGTTTGCAGGGTGCTTTCTGAAGAATTCAGAGAATTTGAGCTTACTTTCTCTACCTGCAACATTAGATGAAATGTAGATGCTTGAGCTAGGCCCTCCCGCAGTCTCATCACATTGCTTGGAACAGAAAGAGAAGATGCTTGTAAATACCAAGATGCTTAGGTGTTGTTGAAAAGTTTAACTTCCAGGAAGAACGTAAATGTTCACTGGATTTTTTTCTTGATAGAGTTTTCACTTTAACAATGAGCAGATAAGGCAGAAATTCTTAAGTAAACCAGTCTTGCCCTGTAGAGCTACTTGGTAAGACTCTTATTTACCAAGAGCTTAAACATGGTTGTAGGTAGGTGTACTCCAGATGTAGGGGTTAGGAATGTTAGCTTTATCCAGAACAGTTGTATTTGTGATTCAAGGGCGGGGGGTTGATACTTCACATCAGGTCGGACCTGTGTCAAGTTGGTTCTGTGTTGGTTTTGGTGACCCGACACCTGTGGAAGGCATAATGCCATATGATGGAATGGGTTCCAGCTTGGTGATAAACCCTAGCAGGCTCACAGTTCCTAGTAGTTTAAAGGTTTGTCTGTCTTACGTTGGGGATTGAACCCAGGACTTTGCTGTGTTAAATGGATCAGCCATGTCTCCAGCCCTTGGGTTCTAAGAGTTTATTAGCAAGTCATTTACAATGCTGGAATACTTCAGAGGCCCTCAGTTCAGCCCCCACCACCTATATTGGACTGTTCTGAGGCACCTATTAGTCCAACCCCAGGGTTTCCAATGTCCTTCCCTGGCCTCAATGTGTACTTGTACCACTCATGTGTACACCTACACAGACAGACATATTCACACACACCACAGACTTGTTATCATCAGCTTATGGTTCAGTGTGCAGAAACATGAACCTAATCACCAGTTACAGGTTTCTTCCATTAGAAATGTGTCCCAGTGATCACCCTAGATAAATTACCAACAGCAGGCTAAAGAAATTTTCTACCAAAGTCTAGCTTGCCTAACCTATTACTGGTTTTACAGATGCATGAGAGGTGGACTAAAGTGTAGCAACATCAGTGAAGCATAGGAGAAAACTCACAACAATGGTTTTTCTGGAGCGCTCTATAACTGGTCAGTCAGCTGTAGGGCACATCTCCTCCGTCCTGGCAAATGCTAATGATAACTTTCCAAAGGGTTTTGTGCATCCTGGTAAGTGTCAGGGGCCGCTGTCTTAAGAACCTCCCTCCTCCCTAGAAAAGACACTTTGAATTCAAAGGAAATAGCCACACAGCACATCTAAGCCCTGACAGCCATCTTGTGGACCATTTCCTTTGAAGACTAAATGGTGACATTCTAGGCTCTAAGCTACATGTCTAGTCTCCAGCACAGTGGTTCTCAACCTTCCTAATGCTCTGACCTTTTTATTATAGTTCCTCATGTTGTGGTGACCCCCCCAACCATATTTAATACAGTTCCTCATTCACTGCTTCTTCATAACTATAATTTTGCTATTGTTATGATTCATAACGTAGATATCTGTGTTTCTTATGGTGGTAGGTGAGCCCCTTGGAGGGGGTCACGACCCACCAGTTAAGAACTGCTTTTAGGAGAGGGGGTCAGAGGCCTGAGTGGGCGGAAGAGAAGGAAGGGGGAGGTCAGACCAGAAGGGAGTAAGTGCCATTTCCAGCTGCTGTTCTATGAACTGTGCTGTGCTCCTGGAGTGTATACCTCAGTGGCAGAGAACGAGGTTCTATACCAAACTTTCAAACCTGAGGCTGGACAGGTTCCTTGGGTGGCCATTGGGGAAACCAGCGACAATGAGGGAAGAGAGGAACCTGTGTGGAGCACTTGCTCATGTATAGATGGGGTGATGTGTCCCAGAGATGCTGTATTACTCCAGTCACCTGTCTTATGCCGAAAGACAGGTAGGCCAGTGGTAATTCACTCGGGAGAGAGGACAGTTAGCACACAGATTAGTAAGACATCTGAAATCTGTTGTGAAATAACATCATTTACCATATGCCTTAATTAATTTTCTTGTTTCTGTCCTGATTTTAGATGGCAATTCTCAGCCTTATGTGTACACATCAGAATCAGAATCCAGGAGGGCTTTATTAGTATCTGGCTCACATCCTCACAGACTCTGATTTGCTTGAATACGGGGATTTACAAGTAATTCTGATGTGTAACCAAGATTGAGAATACTTGATCAAAAATGTGTTTCCTAAATTGTTAATTTATCCTGTATCCTCAAGGTACATGCGAATCTAACCATTTTTATGTGCTTGAACAACAGTTTTAGTGAAGGCATGGGATCTCATATCAAATAGATGGTTAATTGGTCTTTAAAAAGCTAGAAGAGGTACTTGAGTTTTCTTATGATTTTAGACTATTTAATGTTCTGCTAATTGTTATCATCATGCATGTGCGTACTTTTTATATTTCATTCTCATTTCAGTTGCTTATTGTTCAGAATGTTACTCATGCCAGTGTCACCACAGTAAGACTTGTTTCAATAATAAGTCACCAGAAAAACGAATTCCCAGATCTCTCTAGCCATGACCGCCATGAAGAAGGAGCTGACTGCCTCCTCTAATGTCATGAATCTTTGTATCTAAGAGTCAGAAAGTTCTTTACAGTTGGTTTTTGGCAAGTACAGATGGGGAATTTTTTTTCTGAAAGTAGAAACACAAGCATGCCCCATTCATGATTGGTTGTAGGATAGTTTATGTTACCATGGGGGGAGTATCCTAGATCCTTGCTGGGGGGGTAGGGATCACAGGATTCTGCCTCCTCAGTTGGTGCCTTCATGTCAAATACCAGTAATTTCCTATTTGCAACATCAAGAGAGGTTTAATTCTTAAGGTCTTCAGTAAATGAGACTTTCTGTCCCTTGTCATAACTAGACCTTGTTTGTACTGAGATCTTGTGATTTAAAAGCCCAGATACTGTATATGCTCATCTCTTTTTTCCCCCAGTAACATGATGTAGTACTAAAGACTGGATGTTATTAGCTTGATGTCTCAGGAACACTGGGATGGGGTCTCACTATTTCTTTATTGTGTTTAAACAGTGTTAATTGGCTACATTGCAAATTGTTTTGATAGTAAACACTTTTTAGAGATATAATTTTTTTTTTTTTTACTTAATTTATCATTTTTCTAGATACTGTTTTCAGGACTACCTCCACCACCCATTTAGTTTTATTTCTCAGCTCAGGGCAACCTAGGAATCACCTGCTAGGTACAGAATAAGAGTTTTTCATTTGAGTCTCGATAGTACTTGTGGCCTGCTTGGGTTAGGGGATCAGTTAGGACCCCAGCTTTCTTGGGGATGCCTAGCCTGGGCCAGCAGCTCAACTCTACAAAATACAGGCTATTACTTTGTAAACTTGTCCTCACCCTCCTGTCTGATTTTGAAAATCTTAAGTTTCTTACTGGCCATAAGTAGCCTGCTTAAACTATGGGTGTGTTACAAAGACTTCACAGGACTGGAAGTCTTTTGGGGTTTAAAAGAGGTCTAAGTTGCTGCCTCCACTCCAACCCTTGCTACCAACTTGCTGTCATTGTGAGCTCGATGTCAAGGATATAGCCATTAAAGAAATAAGAAAGACCAGGGCTGGGAATGTGCTGTGTAACAGAGAAGAAAGGTATGGGAGTAGGAGGTACGGAGAGTTTAGGAAGCCACACAAAGCAGATAGTGGGATTCATAACTTCTGTCCTGGTGCTTCCACAGTCTGCAGGAGTCTGACCTTGGACTTCACCTCAGCCCAGGTTTTCAATGCAGTGAATCCCAGGATAGCTCCCACACCAGGAGCACAAGGAGTGATTCACAGGGGCTATCATGTGGCAGAGGCACATGCCTGGAAGGTCTTTTCTCATTTGTGGGACGAAATTGAGAAGCCTCTCTAATGGCGCCCCCGATACAAGTAAATAGCAACTCTCTCAGTTCATTACTTGCTAGCCCCAGGCAGGGACTGCGCAGATTGGCTAATTGTAACAGCCAAACCATTAAAAGGAGTAGCATTAATGGAGGAGAAAGCAGCTAATGCGGTAGCTGAACTTGGCCACCGTGTTTTACCCAGGGTACAGGCTGACACTAACTTAAGTACCTGTTCATTCTGCGTCTGGAAGTAGCTGGAAAGAAAGGACATAATGACCCTCTTTTAAATGGTGGATCCAAAGCTCAGGGGCATCTCTGGGTAATTCCAACTTCGAAACTTAAATTTTCCCAGAGGTAGCACTCAGTGGTTCTATATAAGTGAAAATACCTTTCCTCCGGTGAATAGTGCTTCTTCTGGCACACTCTGAAAGCACACACACTTTTATGACATTTCCAAGAGCCGTGGTATGAACTGCCAAATTCATCTGTCCTCAGCTTCAAGTAGCTCATAGCCAGGACTAGGATGCAGTCTGGGTCTGGACATGGCATGAATTTAGTTTTCCTGTCCAGGTCTGAAGCCTGCAACCTTGCTTGCATGTGCACATTGCTGAGGCCCAGCCAAATGAGCTAAGCATCCGTGCATCCAAAGAGCTGGGCCGACTCCATAGTCTTCCCTGGAAACCACAAGCTGGCATTAAAAAGAATCCCAGCTTTAGCTGCTGCTCACTATTCGTGTCAGAAATATCTAAGAAATTCAGAGAAGTAAAAAAGAAAAAGAAAAGATAGGAAAAAGAATTTCATGCCATCTCAGAAGTGGAAAGGATCTTAATTAAAACATATTAAAATTGGAATAATAAAGATAGGTATTTGAGTTGGCTTTTTTGTTTTGTTTTGTTTTAAACTTTGGTGCCCTAGTTCTAGAAGCTCCCACTTTTAAACATTATATCTAGTACAAACTTAGGGTCTGGTTGGTACATGTCGTTCTAATGTTCATGTTGTATTTGAGGCTGCTTTTACCTCTGCTATTGCTAAGGAGCTTTGATTTACCAGAGAGTCTCCGAATAATCAAAGCAGCATCTTGGAATTCTAAAGCACTTGACTTGTGTGAGCCCCCAGGGCATGTGAAACCCTCTTTTAGACACCCCCCACTCCCTGCCGCCTCAGCTTCAGTTCGCTTTAGGGAAAGCAGTCGCTTACATGTCTGGCCTTTGGCAGGTCCTTTCCCCTAGTGCTTAGCTCTGCCTTCTAAGTATACAGTTGTTGTATTTGTTTCTGTTTGAATACATATCCTTCAAAGGCCCCAGAGTGGCACTACTGGGAGGTAAAATACCTTTTAAGTGCGGACTTAGGGACTGTAGAGACGTCTCAGTGGTTAAGAGCACTGGCTTCCCTTTTAGAGGACCTGGGTTTGATTCTCAACACACACGGTGGCTCACAACCGTCTGTAACTCCAGTTCCATGGGATGGCCTTCACTGGCCTCTGTAGGCATCAGGCATGCTCATGAGGCCGAACACTCTCACATAAAATAAAAATAAATAGTATTTTAGAAAGGGAGGGAAGAAAGAATGGGGAGGGAGAGATTGCGAACCTGCCCTAGAAAGGGATGGTGGGATAGGCTAGCCCCTCCTTTTCTCTCTGTTTGCTTCCCCATCTTAAGTGATGTAAGCTGTTAACTTGCACTGTCTTGTCACAGACAAGAGCAAGACCAATAGACAAGACCTGTTGATCACAGGCTGAAGCCTCTAAAAGCTCAAGACAAGCCTTTCCTCTTCCTTTTTCATACATGAACTGTCTCAAGTACTTGCTACAGTGATGAAATGCTGACCAATACACAAGGAATCCTCCATTCTTTCCTGTATTCACCCTCTGATACTGAAAAATCCCATAAGTCTTGAGGGTGGGAAGGCCATTGACCACATATGTCCCTTCTGTCTGTATTCTTCCTCATTTAGGAATATCCATCCCCAGGCCCCTTCAAGGAGCCTTTTCTGGACAATGTCCGCTGTTGATTTCTGAGGGTAGATTTACCTCCTTATGGCTTAAGATTTTTCTGTTGTATCAAGTCAGTGTTGACAAGGTCCTTTCCTTTATTTATTTATTTTTTTAAATCTCATCTACAAATTTAGATTTGCTGTTTTAGAAGAATTGGGAAGAATTAACTAAGAAAAAAATGTTCTTTTGTTGTTAAAGAAAACATTAGAGATAAAGATTCTTTAAGATATTTTTTGCCTGGCAGTAGCCAAGATGAGATTTCTGTACAGTGTAAAGCAATTAAACACACATGCAATTTGTAGATGCTTCACTGGTCCTACTGATTGCCTCAAAGTAAACATACACCCCTGTATGAATTCTAATGGCTGCTCCTATGCAGAGGTCATATGGGGACAGACTTAACAGACATTATATGCTTTCTTTATTTTAGCCAAATTCATTTACTTACTGCTCATATGATACGTTGCGGGCTTGGGAAACTAGGTGCCTAGGCTTTGATGGTTCTGTTGGATGTTCCTCTGCTATCTTCTAGAACTGAGGACAAGTGCATAGCAAACAGCTATGCCAAGGACCTTGAACTTCATACAGCTGCAACTTAACCTCTCAGGGCTCCTCATAAGCCACAAAGCAATTGTTCATTGGCCATTGATGCTAACTGCAGTTTCTTCTTTTTCCTCTTTATTGAGGTGTTGAGTGGACTGGAGGTAGACCAGCCTGCACTCACTTTCCCAGTTCTACTGTCTCCAAGTTAGTGACTAAACATGTTTAATTAAGCCTTACAACCTTCAGATCAGGTTTCATACTGTGGTCTGGAGATAAGGATGCCTTCCTGGCAGCCTTCTTCTGGGGCTGAAGTAAAACAACCCCACGAGAAGCATGCAACTGTCCTTAATGGTTTCTGGGTTTTTGAAGTACCTGTATTTTCTAATTACATTTGTATTCCGAGATGTATTGTATAAGGGTTCATATGTTTTTATGGGTAGAATGATATGGCATAGACTTATTTTTATTGTTGTTTTCTTTTGTTGTTGTTGATTGTTTATAGTGCTGGGGCTGGAGCCCAGAACCTTGTGTGTTAGGTAAACTCTGCTGTCACAGCCACTTCCCCACCATAGAATTTAAATTCTAGAAACCCAGGAACCTGTGAGTTGTTTAATTCACAATGCCAAGTACAGGCCTAGACTCAGTGAACACTGAAATACTTCTTAATGTTAGAGAGGAAGCTTCTTAGTGACTAATGTATTTCCCCCTTTCCTTTATTACCCCACTGTGCACGGATGATACGTGTGGGTAAAGGGAGATTGAGGTGATGTGATTTAACTCTATTTATTTGACAGATGGAATTGTCTTCTGATTTTAGGATAAAACTGGTAGTGGGGGTAAGAAGCCACTTGTTTTGTCCATTTTCATAGACTTCCAGAGAAAATGGCAGTCCTTTAGATTAGCAGAGCTTAGTTCCTGGGAAGAGGCCCACCAGCTTCGTGTATGATGTTTGGTGCACCCTCTTCCCAGAACAGCTTGGGACATCAGGGTAACTTGGGGAGGAAGCTTCATAGACCAGGAATGTGGTTCCCACCCATGTTACTTTCCACAGGGAACTCCCACGTGTCTTCCCCGAGATGCTGATGTGTATCCTGTGAGCAAGTTTTTAAAACCAGACACCATTTGGATTATCAAGCGACTGTCCAGATAGATGTTTATCTTGGGAAGGACCTGGATACCAAGTAGCACTTGGACTCTTGGTTTTAGAAGTCTCTTGAATTCTTCCTGAGGGGAGAAATCACCATAACTTCACTTCTGTATATGCTTCCTTGATTTACTATTTATGTGTGTACCAGTGATGATCTTCCCTCAGCCCAGACTCTGGGAAATACAGTTTCTTTCTAGGGACAGTTCAAAAGATAGTATTCATGGCTACATGTGCATTGTTTCTCAAGTTCTTTAAGTTTATCACACTGAATTTTGGGTTGGGCAAAATAATGAATTTATTTATTTATTTTAACAAGGGAAGAAATAGATGTTTGGGAGTATGTTAATTTAGATTTTTATTTGCATCTATAATGCCAAACACTTATAAAATGGTGCAGGTAGATTTTTATTTACCCATTTTTAAAAAATAACTTATAGACAATGGCTTTTAATGAAAGCATGCTTATGAAAAGTATATTTAGTGAAAGCAAGCACCACCAACCTTGAATAATGTTGCAGCTAGAATATATTTAATTGTATGCTTTAATTATCTTGCTGCTTTGGCAAAATATCCTGACAGAAGCAACTTAACAAAGGGTTATTTTGGTTCACAGTTCCACAGATAGTTGGTCATGGTAGGGAGACCATGGCGTAGTCCATCATGATGGGGAGAGCTTGGTAGCAGGAGTTGAGACAGCTGTTTCTGTCGTATCCACGGTGCAGAGAGAATGTCCTTGTGCTTAGCTTACTTTTTCCTTATTTTGTATAGCCTGAGATCACAATCCAGGAAATAGTACAACCCACAGTAGGCTGGTTTTCCCACCTCAATAATCCAAATCACAGGCATGCCTACAGCTCATCTCTGAGTTGAGTCTAACGCTCACTTCGATGTGTCGTGAACCATCACACTGAGTATTCCTGCTTATTTAGTGATCACAGAAAGTAGCTTGTCCGAGAAAAGATGTCTTCTGTGTAGTGTATGGATGTTGATTACAAGACAAGCATTAGTTTCCCCCTAACTTTTAGAGCCCTGACTGTCTGATCCCTCTGCTACATACATCTTACCTGGTTGCAATGTCCATTGCTGTGGTAGGACAGTAACATGCAGCAGATGAGAGGCGCCTGTAGTGGAATTCTTACCATAACTCCAGGAAACAATCACCGTTCAGTCCCATGACAGTCCTCAGGGCTTTCCATGCAGGCTTCAGAAAGCAAACTGGAGACATAATCTTGGTACTTGTAATGTCTCTAGAAAGAATTCCTCAATCAAGGCCATCTAAGCTTTTTGAAATAGCTCTTTAACCATCTTTGCACAGAAACACTGGCTTTATTTCTGCTTTCCTTAACTCATAAAAAGCTTTATATTTCCCCAAGATATTTGATTAGCAATAGGCTCTAACCCACTCTCTCTACCAAATAAGATAATGGTGTAAGAACAAGTATATGTATGGACCAGAGGGGCCCTCATAATTTATAGCTCCATGTTGAATAATTCAGTATATGGAGATGCTCGTGATGTGGTGTTAGTAATTCTGTGCTTTTGACCCTTCTAGAAACATGTGGCCTGAGGATGGGGGAATGGAGGTGACAATGTCATTTTCCTGTACAGGATGAGTGAGCTTCTTTTACATGGAAGTTTCAAGTTCATGGGTTAAACGTAAGAAGAAAATTGGTACCCTTCATTAGCCCTTCATGCTTTGGATGGCATTAAAGGGAAACGTAAATAATTTCCAGTTCAATAGGTTGTTCTTATGGAAGCATGCATTTTAAAAAGCTTTCTATACTGGTTAATAAGATTTGCATTTCAGCCCTTGACCGTTTCGGCTTTCCTTTGCTTTACTGAAGTAGTTCTGTACCTTCTTCAGTCCTCATGGATATTACAGTTCATGTCAGAAATTACAGCACTTCCCTTTTGTCCAGCAACTTGGTGCAGTAGGTTGTGTCTGCAAATGTGAGAGAAGCATCTCTCCCACCCCCAGCATCTAAGCAATAGCACACCTACATCAGAACATGTTTAATCACAGCGCTGACTTCCATCCATTGCTTATTCTTTACAATACTGAATGTATTACTATTACTGTCTATACAAATTAATTTAATTCGAGCCCAGTTTGTTATCCTCTCAGGAAAAATCCTAGGTGCTCCCAGTATTAAAATAAAGTACCTTTGGTTTTCATCTGGCTGACAATTTTATTCAGAGGTAAATGAGCTAACAGTTACTACTTGACACCTTAAACAATGAGTACCGGTGGTGAGAAGAAATGAGCAGTGGGGTTTAGAATGCTGGACGTGAGTCTGCTTTAAGTCCCTGTCTAGATGTCTCTGAGATAGCCATGTCTCGTTTGTCCGGTGGCCGGTAGCTGCTGATGGGCCAGTGTAGATATTAAGAGTGTGGCTATAATAAAAGAGTGAAAAATGAGTAAGTGTATGGCTATAATAAAAGAATAAAAAATGAGTGCCATTAAGTCAGGCCAGAAGTTAGGCAAAGTACATTGTCTTCAGTGTGAGGTTCACAGATCTTTGTTCTGTTCTTCTTGGAAAAGAGCCCACATGCAAGTTAACAGTCTCCTGGGGTCTCTGCTGCCCCTAAGCCTAGGTAATCATTGCTGTCCATGAGTTTCTCAAGACCTAAAAAGCACATCTGACCTTTTCCCCTTGTGGTCAAAGTAGCGATTACCCTGTTGTGGATGGTTGTGTTCACTGAACCTTTCACAAAGGGCTTTCTGACCTCAGCTTACAGCTTCCAAGTCAGTTCCCATAACCACTCAAGCACTAGCCTGATGCCTATAGATCTCATCATGCTAGAGTATGTCCATCTAACCCATCATCCATGCTGGGGATGTCCATCTAACAGGGAACATCCACACATGGTCCCAGGGCTGGCACTGAAGCATGCCCCAATCAGTGTAATTGTGAGGCCAGGAACTTTGTAGAACTGACCAAAGGCATAGTGTAGTGATAAAATAGCACTCAGGAATCTATGCAGTATGAAGGTGATACCCAGCCATACTCTGGTTGCTGGGCTGATGGTAAATTTCTCATAATGTAAAGTAGAAACTTATGTGGTAGGAGACTGGAATGAAGTGGCCTCCACTCTTGCAGATAAGCATGGGGTTCCTGTGAGTCCTTGCTTTGAGACAGAAGTCATTACATTATAAATTCCCCCGCCCCCATGCCATTTGAAGATCCCTTGACTGTACCAGGCTTCTCCATCAACAGTTTTACTTATATAAAAAAACATTACAAAGCAAAGCTATTTCTGGGAATGAATTTAGCTGTTGATATCTGGATTTGATTAGACTGGGGACTTGTTTGAGGAGTGTAGAGAATTTATTAGATGACGTCATGATAGTGTGCTTGTAATGCTCGAAAACTTATTTGCACCTGGAATGGAGGAACCCGCTCCAGACTTAGGATGCGCTTCTCATATACAAAATTATATATTGTTGCCGCTCTTACCCCACATGGCCTCAAAGCAAACATCCAAACACCTAAGAGAGTAACTTATGCGTATGTTAGCATTGCTTGAAATGCTCAGTGTTTAGGGTTTTTGTTTGTCTGGTTTTTTTGGGCGGGGGAGTTAGGTGATTTTGTATCTTGAGACATCTTGGTTGATGTAGACATATAGCCTAGGTATATGGCCTGCCTTGCTGCCTTGATTGAGAACTTCACCAGGATGATGCATGTTTAAACAGATTTTCTAGCTGACTCCTTGCTGCTAGTACATGCCTTAGGGAAGATACAGTGATTCCATCTGGAAACTATATGTATATTTTCATTTAAAATTGAAATTTACCACCCCAACCACTAAAGTTTCCAGACTCAGAGCAGAAGAAAAGCTTGTCTTTAGCTACAGGGCCAAGGGGATTCCCCTTCTCCTTCTTTCCCCTTGCCTATTTGATGAAATATACAATATTAGACCTTTCCAAAATGTAAGGACCCCCACCCTTTTTTTTTTTTTTGACAGAGTCTTATGTAGCCCAGGTTGGCCATTCTGAATTTCTGTGTCTGTCTACCTTTCAAGTACTGAGATTACAAGTGTGCACACCTGGCCAGGCCCTCTTTTTGTTATCTTAATCTAGAATTTACTATTGCTCCTGAACTTTATTTTTTTAGTGTCAGCTTACTGATCTTTCCTCCAAGCTTATTTTTGGACCTTGTGTTTCTCTGTTTTGTTTGTCCCACTAAACCACAGGTACCAGATTTACATGTGGACTGCAAGTCAGGCTGGCTACAGATTGTACATCTGCTCCTGCATTGTTCTCAAGTTACTATTAGAACAGCCCTTCTACGTTCACTTGGTTGGCTTTAATTGATCTACAAATACTGATGGTCTGACATTGAATGGTGGATCTGTTGTAGCCCCCTCACCTTGTCAGTTGACAAGTGTCTTTAGTTATTGTCACATAGTTTTTTGTTTTTTTTTTAAACTTTATTTATTTATTTGCCTTGGTGTTTGCCTTGAACTGGAACTACAGACAGTTGTTAGCTGCCATGTGGGTGCTGGGAATCAAACCCGGGTCCTCTGGAAGAGCAGACAGTGCTCGTAACCGCTGAGCCATCTCTCCAGCCCCCTGTCACATAATTTTTTTAAAAAAACCCCTGGAATAGTTCAAAGAGAATGGAAATAATTGCTGGTGATAGGGAGGAAGAAAGAGCAAGGGGATGCTTGTTCATGTGACTTTTTAACATTGCCTGTTTGGGATTGTGGTTTCGGTCTAGTGAGATTGATAAAAATGTAATTAAGTCATCTAGGGCTGTAGTTCTAGTTGGTGAAGTGTTTGCTGGGCATGTATGAAGCTCTGGGTTCAGGCCCTAGCACTGAATCACCAGGCATGGTCACATGTGTGTAATCTTCTGCGCTCAGAAAATGGAATCAGAGTATCAGGATTTGGAGGCCAGCCTGGGCTACACAGTGAGTTGGAGGCCAGCCTGGGCTATAGGAAAAAAAAAGACAAAATAAATAAATAAGTCTAGATTTTAGTCTTTCGACTTAGAAATCATCCCTTTCTTACTTACTGGTTGGTATAGCGCACTCCTTGTTACATTCAGGTATAGAATCATACTGTGATTATAAGCTGGGGATGTTGCCAGAGAAGAAGCATGGATTGAATGCATTGCTGACATTCAGTATGTGACTTGGAAAAATAATATTGGGGAGTTGTTCTGAAAAGCTACCCTTGGACCTCTTCTTTAAACTTGTCATCTTGCTCCTCCATATTCTGGGAACAAAGCACTGGTGTGGGCACCTGCTGACCTGAGTCCAAAAACCAAGTTTTTAACCTTTCCAGTGTGTTTTTGTTTGCTTGTTTTGTTTGAAATCAAAATAGAGAGCATGTGTAATCTGATGCCAGTGGGCTGCATGTATCCCAGGGTAACTATGCGTGTGGCTTAACCCAGTTGTGGATGACAGAGCCCTGTTGTGGCATTAAAAGGTTGGACACCTGCTAGAGGATCCCTGGGCAGGCTGATGTCCTGCACGCCCCTCCCAACTTTTGTTCAGTTTACACCTCCATTGCAACATTTCATTTTCTTTTCTCCCTCCCCTTTCCCTAACAGCAGGAACGAATTTCATACACACCTCCGGAGAGTCCAGTGGCAAGCTACGGTTCCTCCACTCCACTTCATGTCCCAGTGCCCCGAGCACTCAGAATGGAGGAAGATTCCATCCACCTGCCTGCGCACCTGCGTGAGTGTCTACCTCCTCGGTGACTGATGGAGGTTGGGGAGGGGAAGAACAGGCCAGGTGCATCCCAAAGAGAAGAGCTGGGTCCCAGATGGTGTTCACGAGGAGGCTTGGCCAGCTCTCCTGGAATCTTTGACTCTCACTCCATAATGGCTTTGAGAAGTTTGGGATTCTTGTCCCTTATTTCTCAATTCGTATCTGATAAGGACATGGCCAGGGAAAAGCTAGAAATACCTACCATGTGACAGAGTTAATGTAAGCCGGGAGAATAATGAGTTGTTTTTCTTATTTGTTGTTTGTTTGTTTGCTCCTGAAAGTTTTCCTCTCTAAGTTCATACTTACTTCAGCTTCATATTTTCTTTTATCCAATTGTGGATTCAGACTCATTGCTTTCGAAAGTTATTTGTGTGTGTGGAGGGGGAGGGTTGGGTTGGGGGAGGTGTGCTCCCAGGAGTCGTGAACTCACTTTAGGCATGCCTGGGAAAGCCCCTTTAGTTGCCCAGCCAACCCTCAGCCACCTTGTGTCCCCTGTGTCTCCCTCCCCCACCCTGCTTTGTTTCTAAGCCACAGCCATCCCTTCTCGAAGGTTCCTCTCCCTTCTCTTTCTCCATATACTGCTTCCTTTTCTTTCCTTCACCTTTATGTGCCATAACTTGTTCTCCCTTAGTCTTCTCTCATCCATCCCCTCCCTCTCTCCCTTCCTTTTCTTCGCCATACTCTGCCTCAGTGGCTTCCCTCTTATCCCCCATCACACCTATTTTTGTTATCTATCACTTTCCATCATCTGAGCCTTAAACTGCATCTCAGCAGAGCATTTGGACCTGCATGCCTCTGTAGCCAGTGTTAGTCTTCAAAGCATTGACCCAATGTGTCCTTCTTGTCTACTCCTCTTCTGCTGGTACCCAGCCTAGAGATAAAATGTGACCGGAGAATCCAGAGAAAATGAGTCACCTGATTCCCACCCTCATCACTTGTGTCCAAGAAAATGCCAGTTCCTCTGGCTTGGATTTGAATGTTGTCTGAAGGGCACATGTCCAAGGCACTGGGGTTGCATTAGGCCTTTATGAACTGATTCCCTGTGACTTGAATATTAAATAGTTATGGTCACCTGTCCCTTGGCATAATTAATGGTGGTCCCCAGGTTGTCCTTTTTTATCTGCTCCTCCTCAAGATGGCTTGTTGGCAGTAGGGAGCAATAGGAGACAAGGGATACATGATGTGGGTTGAGGGTTGGGAGTGTACCTCTGGAAGTACTGCTGGGTCATCTCGTCTGCTTACAGTAAGGATGATTGCTGGCATTCATCTGGGGCTTTGAGAACCATGGAGTCCTTCCTTCCTCTGCTAGTGTTTAGAAAATGTTGCCTCCTGTGTTCCAGACATCCCTGTTTCATATCTTAAGCAGAGAGGTAAAAGGCACCACCTCATTTTCCACTGCAACCTCCACAGTGATTCTGGGAAGCACAGGTCGTGTCTGTAGAGCTGCAGGCGGGGTCATCCTTAGAAAGTGGAACTGTTGTGGCACCAGAGGAACAGAGAGAACTGGAAAAGAAACAACAGGCAATAGCAAAATGGGCTCCAGACATCGTCCTGTGACCAGTGTGTTTACATCAGGAGTGTTCACCTTGAGTACCACATATTGGTGCCATGCAGACAGAACACCTCTACCAAGTCTCACTTACATTGCCAGTTATTACTGGTAGCTTCTGCTCTGCCAGACACTGTCCTAGGTACCCCACATACAGAAAGCAGAATTCTCTACAATTATCCCAGACGGTGAATTTTTTCATTCTGGTCCTGTCCTTGAGGGATCCTAACCCCTGATAAACCTCTGGACATCTTTGACATACATGAGCTCTTTGCTGTAGAAATTATCATAGACAAACAACCACCTAGCAAGCTCACAAGCAGACTGACCTGGCAATTGGATCTTCATTGTGAGCTTGTTCTGTCATTTAACTATGAGCTGGTCATTTAGTTCAGCCTTTCTTTTCTGTTTGTTTGCATTGGAAAAGAGAATGCTTAGCAGTCCTTCTTATTTTAAAGATGGCAGGTCTCATCTCTGCCAGTATCCTTACCTGGAACTGCCTTTCCCTAGCAACACGTAGTCTCTCCTTGAAAAAGGAGCTTCTTCTCTTCTGCTTCCCTGCATATCACCAACTGCAGCACACTGTCGTCATAACTAGTAATAAGCTGGGCGTGGAGGCACATGCCTTTAATCCCAGCACTGGGGGACAAAAGCAGGTGAATCTCTGTCACTTCAAGGCCAGCCTAATTTACAAATTGAGTACCCAGACAGTCAGGGCTCATAGAGAGATCCTGTCTCAAAACTAATGTCTCGTAATTATTGTAGCACTATATGAAGGCTTGTGTGTAAAAATTATTTCAGTCTCACTGTAAAGATAGATTTTTCTCTTTATTTCCATACTACACATAAAGACTATCTCTATAAAGGCTTAGAGAATTTTATTTTATTTTATCTTATTTTGGCAATGCTAGGCATCTAATCCAGGACCTTGTACATGTTAAGCAAGCACTCTACCATAGATCTTTCTCTAGCCCAAGGCT
This sequence comes from Sigmodon hispidus, assembly GCA_004025045.1. Classification (NCBI taxonomy): domain Eukaryota; kingdom Metazoa; phylum Chordata; class Mammalia; order Rodentia; family Cricetidae; genus Sigmodon; species Sigmodon hispidus. Next base: position 38,611 of record PVIH01010514.1, on the reverse strand, counting down.
TCAAGAATTTAAGTAATTTTTCAGTGTTGCTCACAGACCTAAGATGACAGAGTCAATACTCAAATTCAGTCTTGTCTAATATTGCATCTTAGGTTCTTAATCTTTATGCCATCATGCAGCTGTGTGTTTAATTCATATATTTTACATGGATGAATAAATTTAGGGTTGCTGCTTGGCCAGTTGCACCAATGTGGCCCCAGAACAGGTTTGTGGCTGAAATCCATTCTCTGAACTATTGTTCTGTGGCTGAAGAACTCATGTGTCACTGGTGGATGGATAGATAACTCATGTATTTCCCTTGAATAGATAGATAGGTAGGTTGGTGGGTGAGTGGAAGGATAGACGAAGGAGTGTGTGGGTCTGTGGGTAGATTAATGGATAGATGGATGCTTACCAAGATAATTATCCACTGTAGAGTTGTAGCACATTACTGCTGGCTTGGGAGATAATCAGGAAATTATGGATTCATGTCAGGGCAGTGGTTTTGCCTGAATGTCTCAGCTGTGGCAGTCCAGCTTAAGTGACAGTTCAGCTTAAGTGACAGTTCACTATGGTAGGCTACAGAAGCCCTGTTGTGACATGGTTGGTTTCAACATCTGGAATGAATCCTCTAGAAATAGAGGTTCCCAGGCTTTTGCTGTCTGCCCTCTGCTGGGGCTTTCCAGGCTGGCTAGTTCAGCTTCCCTCCTCCTCCTTCTAGCCCAGGACTGCCTGCTCCTTACTGTTTTTGAGGAACTCAGTGGTCGCTGACTATGTGAAGCTGGCCATACACTTGAAGATGCATCCCAGCTGAGTTTCCAAACCTTAAAAAAAAAAAAAAAAAAGCAAGGGAATTAGGTTACTGCTGTTTTAATCTGGGATTCCAGACAATTCCCAGTAGAATGTGTGTGGAAAGTACGGGGAAGAATATGAGAGCCAGGACAGCAGCAGGACATTTATGGTATTTGGAGGTTGGGAGCATTCTCAGAGGTCTGGGTTAAAAGAAGTACCAGACTAGTATGGCTCCCAATAGCTTCTGTTGCCATTTACCTTGATCTCCAGCTAACTTAACTTTCTTTTCTTAAACCAAAATAAGATTTGGATGCAGGGAGGGGAGGAATCTAAGAGCTGGGATTCTCCGTCTTACTGCTGCATTCACAAAAACAACAGAAGCCCCAACCTGTCAAATTTGCAGGCCTTGTTTGCAGATGTGGTAAATGATGCGCATGTTTAGTGAGGTGAGGGTTGGGAGGCCATGGAGGGACATGCAGGGCCAGTACAGGCCTTGATGGAAGAGTCCCTGTCACCTGGTCCTCGGTGCCCAGAACTGTTCAGTAGTCTGGCTGCCGACCTTCCTGTACATTGGATGATGGATAATGTTTGTGGACAGGATAGAAAGGATATACTTTTCCTCTTCTCTTTCTTCTTTCGTAAAGCCTGCTCGATTGTTTGTAAGCCTGAGGGTGGAAGGGTTGAGGTGTAGTCATAACAGGGAATGAAAAACAAGTTATCGGGGTTGGAGAGATGGCTCAGCGGTTAAGAGCACTGACTGCTCTTTCCAGAGGTCCTGAGTTCAATTCCCAGCAACCACATGGTGGCTCACCATCTATAATGACATCTGGTACCCTCTTCTGCATTCTGTACACATAATAAATAAATCTTAAAAAAAAAGAAAAACAAGTTACCTTCTTTCTACTGAGCACCATCTTTCCTAGATATGAGAACCCTCAAAGGACCCCAGGGGTGCTGGGTCAGGTTCACAGTTGGGCTTCATCTTTGTCTGGAGAAGGAAAGTCTTTTCCCTGTTCTCTTGGTTGGTAGGGGCGGGACTTACCCTTTGAAGGGGGCACTTATCTAGTTCAGAGGGCAAGGTGCCACCCATGTGCTTCTGGCAGAGGTGGCTTTGGAGGATTTGCATCCCCATGACCAGATGTCTGAGCAAATAGACTAAAAGTTTGAAGGTGTTATTTGGGTTCGTGCTTCTGTAGTCTGTACTCTGTGGCCATTGGCTCCTTTGTTCTGGGCTATGGCAAGGCAGTCATGATGGGGCAATAGTTTCCAAGAAGCAAAGACAGAGATAGGGAGAGGGAATAGGAAGGATCTTGGTTCCCATAGAAACCTCCACTCATTAGTGTCTTTCTTTTAGGCCCCACCTTCTAAGGGTCCTATCATATTCTAATAACACCATAGGCTGCTGTCCAAGCTTTAGCATATGGCTCTCTAGAGATCCAAATATCCAAATCTTAACACATTCACAGTGTGTTCATAGGAGTGTTTAAGTACAAGGCCTCAATACAGAAGCCCAGGTAGGGCTATATAGTAGCAAGATGGATGTGTTTCCGATGTTCAGAGCAGAATTTAAACAGTTAAGTGCCTTCTTTAAAATCTGCGTTAAATCTCATGTTTAGTTGATTTAATCACATTTAATCATGTCAACGTTAATGCCATTTGCCCAAAGACTTTGCATCTTATTTTGTCTATTTGGCCTTGCTTAGTCTCCATGAGTTGATATTAAAACATCTAGACCCAGGACTCATTCATCATATTTAACAGGGCTTTGGTTTACGATGTTGTGGGTTAATAAATAGCCATAATAACTGCCCTGAGTTTTCTAGAGTCAGGACACCAGAAATAGTCCCCTGGCTCTCCTTCCTTTCCTTGTGAATCTTTCAAAATTCTTACATTACTACTCCTGTCTGTGTGGGTTTAATAACTTAATTGTATGTCTTCTTGTGGGAGCCTCCCTGCTCACCCACTCTGCTGCTCGGCTTCTTTAACAGAGTGACTGGGTTTCAGACAGTTGCATGGCAAACGAACTCCATCAGAACCTGCACACAGGGAAGGATGTGGTGCCTCTGTTTTAATTGGCTGGAACCACAGTTCTATACACTTTGAAGTTATACTTGTTCTCAGTAGCAGAGACAGCTGTGGGAGCTAAATATAATCATAGTTAATATTTTATAGTGTTGTAAAGAAACAACATGCATCAGAACATATTACTTAATCATATGACAGTAAGCAGGTGTTCTTGATCCAGCCTCAAGTCAATGGACTTGAGCAGGTTTACACAGGGTAGAAAGGGGCGAACATGATTTCTGCTTCACATGCCATCTTTTAGCCTTCTGAGGAGGAAGCATACAGTGTTTCATGGACTGGAAAGTTAACTGATCTGCCAGTGAAAGTGGATGGACGATGATGGATGGGGCAGGCATGACTCTAGAGATGCCACTTGGCCACTGATAGGTGCTGAACTCCTTCCATCAGGCTAGCATCTGCTTTTCCGAAGGATCAAGGAGGCATGTCAGTCAGCATGACAGCCCATTATAAGAACTCTTTCTGGTTTAGTCCAACTGCTGTGCTGTCCTTTATGCTTTATTTTCTTGTCATATCAGGTTAAAATTCAGTTTATCTTAGTAACCAAATGGCAGGGTCGCATGTAAACACCTTAGAGGACCAACTCCTAAAGTGGGACATTTTACCAAGGTGACCTGACTGCTGGGACCACCACTACTTCTTGGAGTTTTGGGTTATAGGATTAGTCCAGTAGTGAGACTGAATGAGCTTCAGTCTCAGGACAGTGTCTTTAAGTAGAGGATTTAGCTTCTCTAAGGCTAGCTTTCTAATAACATGTGCTAGTGAGAGGTTCTTTTAAAGACAGTTTGTATGTGTAACACTGGCATGATACCTAGTAATGGGGAGGGGAAATAACTCAGGAGTGGGCTGCCTGCAGTGGTCTCCCTGCAACGTAACAGGCAGCTTCCCCGTGTGTGTTCAGACTCTGTGGGAAGAGTGCATGTTGCTAGTTGTTGATCTCATTAGAGAAAGGACCCGGGCATAGTATTGAGAATGATTTTCTTGACTCACAGTGGCTGCAGTATTTCTTTTCTGACAGCCACCGTGATTGACAAGCCTATGTAGTGGTTTCTTTCTCTGGCCTTCTCCACCCGTCTTCTTAAATCTGTCAGGTCTTCCTAGGTCCTTGGCCATCATCCGAGGTCCAGAGGTGACCTCTCCTTACAGCTTGTGACATGTGGTAACATCACCACCAGAGTTGAGGCAAAGGCATGGGGAAGAGCCAGTGCTCAGCCAGTGTCTGAAAGCAGTACTGACTTCTGGCAAAGCTGGTCAAGCTTCTGACATTTTTATTTTATCTTTATTTCTCCTTGAACCTTCCTTTGGGTACCTTTATGTTTTGCATCTAAATGATCACAGACTCTCAGTTTTTCTTACAGCACATGGGACAATACAAGGGTCCAGTTTAGCTGCTTCAGATAACTCGAAGAGAAAAATAAATAAAACAGTCCACAGCAGAGTATTCAGGATGCTTTGGAAGGGAAATTTCCTTTTTGGGTGTGCTGTCTGAAAGAATTTCCGATGAAGGCAGACGTTAATTCCTAGCCCCATGCTTCCTGATAAGGAAGCAGCTTCAATAAAGCAGCTATTTATAGATCTCTCTCTCTCTCTCTCTCTCTCTCTCTCTCTCTCTCTCTCTCTCTCCTCTCCTTCTTTTTTTAAACATATACCCAGAGGTTTACTGACTTTTTTTTTTCATTTCACATTTTATGCTGTGAGCCCTGTGTACATTTAAGGCAGTTCCTCCAGCATGAGCTTTGACAAAATGGGCATGGGATCCAGAGAGGAAACATAGCCTCCTCTTGTGTATCAAGGGCTCTCAGGTGTGCTTGGAGTTCTGAACTAGACATTTAGAAGACTCTGGCAGTTAGTTGTCCCTAGCTGGTGCTTCAGAGGTAAATATGCATGTTACTTTGGCTTTTTTTTTGCCGCTGTGATTAACTACCTGATGTGAACAGTTTAAGGGAGGACCTATGTGTTTTGGTTTCGAGTTTTAGAGAATTCAGTCCATGATTGTGACGCTGTTTCTTGGCCCATTATGAAGTGGCACATTATAGCAGCAAGAGCCTGTGAAGGAGGATTTTCCTCATGGGGTAGGGGGAAGCACAGGAGAGGCTAGGACAATATGCAGTCCCAAGGAGTTGCCCCCAGTAGCCACCGAGTTCCTTAAGCCCACCTTCTGTTTTTCTCTGCTTTCCAATAATGCCATTGTATTAAGAACCTGTCAAGGGACTAATCCACCTATGACATCAGAGCCTTAACGATGCCATTGTCTTTAGAACTGTCCCCCAGATATACTCAGAGATGTGTCTCATGAATTCCCTAAGCATTTGCTTGGTTTGTTTTTATTTTATTTTATTTTCAACTATATTTTAATTTATTTCTTGAGAATTTCTACAAGGTTTTTTGGTCAGATACACCCTACTTTCTCCCCTCCAACTCCTACCAGGATGATTTTTAATCATACCTCCTTCCTTACTTCAGATCCTTTAAACATTTCTTAATGCAGTCAACAATCATAATTAGCTATTATAATATGTGAAGCCAGAGATGTCTCATTTATTCTGGACTCCACGTAGAATGGTTTTGAGAAACAGAGCCATTGAATGCTGTGAAAGTCAGTTTTATCAAGAGACTTGGTCAATAGAAAATGACTGCATTTTTACTTTGTTTCTCAATGCCATCTCCCTTTGGGTTTTTTTTTTTTTTTTTTTTTTTTTTTTTTTTTTTTTTTTTTTTTTTTTTTTTTTTTTTTTTTTTTTTTTTTTTTTTTTTTTTTTTTTTGCCTTCTCTTGACATGCTAAGGCCCTGCAAATTGAAGAGTCCTACCCATGTAACTATTGGCAGGCTCACATACATCACATACATGTCCAATGTCTCTTCTGGCAGGCGTGATAATGATCCCGTGTGATATCAGCTTGTCCTGTGTTCTCCTAACCTCTCCACTTCCTCTTCATTCTCAAAACAAAACAAAAAATCCAAGCAAACAAAACTATTAGTGAACTGACTTTATATAAATATGATAAAATTCCTGTTCTCAAATAGCATATAGTTTCCTCCTCTTTGTTCTGTGCTTGAAGTCCACATCTTGTGTAACTAACTCACTTGGGGCTTCTGGCAGGAATGACTGGGACAACTGTGTCTTTCCAAAAGTAAATCTTCGCAGAATCTTCCAGGTGTGACTGCTGCCACTGCTGTCCTAGGTGAATTTGGATTCTCTGCTGTTGGTGCCCAATTGGAGTGTTTTAAGGATTCTTTTACTAATCTCAAGAGAAAGCAAGGTAGAGCAAGATTGGGGATTTCAAAAGGTCCTGACTCTGACCACATGGCCATCGTAGACAGACTGCTGGGCATTGTCAGTGACCTTCACCTCAAATCCCTGCTCTCAGCCTGGGTGAGTAGAATAAGTCTCATTCTTCTGAGATTGGTCTTCTTTCTGTTTTCTCCACATCATGCATTCTCATAGCTTTTAGATGGCATTACTGCAATTCTTGTCATAGAACTGCAGATTGTAGATGCTGATAAAGAGCTTAGATACTGATGAAGAGCAGTGGATGCAAGGTAGATGCATAGAGAATCCCTGGAAGGAAAACACATGCTGGAGATTCTTGACCTTACCAGAAGTTAATTCTCAACCTTTGACTTTGAAATACTTACTAATGCTGTTGCTGTGGAGAATGAATGTTTGTAAGGAGGACCTTAACAATCGTTTTTGTTGTTGTTGTTGTTGTTGTTGTTGTTGTTGTTGTTTTAAATGCTTGTGTATCAAGTATTGAAGGGTATTAGCTAATACTTTGTTCTTTGGAACAGAGTCTTCTATAGACCAGGCTGACCTTGAACTCATCATGTAGCTGAGGGTGACTTTGAACTTAGGATCCTCCTCCCCCTACTCACCAAGTACTGATCTTACAGGCAAATGCCACCATGCCTAGATCATTTTAGATATCTTGTTGTTTGGTTTGGTTTGTTTCATTGTAGTTTTGCCATAGATAACCAAACTGCCAGCATATAGAAGCAGTACTTCATCCCAGGGGCCATTCCGGGTCACCTGCATTTCAGTTCTTAACACTAGTTCAGAGGCTCTGTGGCTGTGCTGTGTTCAGTGGGTGCTAATAGCCACCATTGTGTATAGAGTAGCTTCTATAGGCCAGAAACCTCTAAGTTAGTCTGAATAATCACAAACTCATGCAAGGCTCAGATGTGGCACATTGTTTCCCCAAGGACGCAGAGAAGATAAAGGAGTCATGAACTCACTCCACATCTTGTCTCAAGACCAGCCTTTCCTCACTTCACAACACCCCATCTTCAAATGTGTTAGGACCTAATTAGTTGTTTCATTCCAGCTGTTGGTTAGAAAGAGAAAAATCAAAGCTCCTCCTTGTTTCTCTTTTTAAAAGAAAAAAAAATTAAGCAAGATTGGTATAAACAATTGACAAGAAAACCCAGGGGAATAAAATCAGAGATACAAACCTAATAATCGCTTGAACTTAGAAGATAGATTTGCAGATCCAATCCCGTGGAGGTATAATACTGTTATCTGTCACACATTTTTTCAAGTATAAATTTTAGAACATTAGAAACAAAATTTTAATGAAGCCAATAGAGATTCCCATTGTACTAAGTTTTTGTACCTTTTAAAAAGAAACCACTCCACTTTGCATTAATGTTGAGCTCCTGTAAAGGGATGCACTTGAAGGTTGATTGCAACGAATTTACAAATGACTACACCAAACTTTCTCATAGTCCATGTTTGGCTGATGGGCTCAGAACATCACCTGGTGTGCTGGTGCCTCACTTTCTCCATGTGGCATTTGTTCGAGGACATTATGAATGACTTCTAGGGCCGCTCTTCTCTCTGTCAGCTGTCAGGGCATCTGACCTCATTTGTCTGTGAGGCGGGATCATCCCTGTCACAGTTTGCACCTTCTCCTGGTAAATAGTTTATCTGTAAAATGAAGGAGGTTGAGTCCATGATTCTCAAGTTTCTTCCTGACTCACACATTTTATATTATCCTGACTCCAGAGAAGCACAGAGTTTCTCAACTGCCAAGCATTAAATACAGACACCACGTGTGGAGTTCATTCATTTGATTTCCAGTGCTGAGCCTCCAATTTTGGTGCAGATGGTAGTATTTCGATGATGCAGGAGATTGTCCTCTGCTTCTGCTGTGACTGCTGTGTGAGGATGCCCTCCTGCAAGAAAATATGAAAATCTAGAGTCTGGCTCTGCTGGGGGTTTGTCTGGGATGCCTGTGATTGAGACAAGGTAATGTTTTATGGGATGGAAAGTGATGCCCACTCAGGTACCTTGCAGGGATTCTCCACTACCTCTGCTGTGCTTCCTTCTGCTAGTCCCAGGATGGTACAGCTCAGTCTCAGATCTGCCCTTCTGTTTTCTCACCTCTCCCCAAGCCTTAAGACCTGAGACTGGCCTGTGAGATGGCCCTTTTCCCAGTGCATTACATACAGGTGTAGCTTCTGGTAACTGTTTAATCCCAACTGTGTGATTTGTGGGAATCTCCTCATGACTCAGGGCATGTTCATTTTTATTATAATCTGTATCTTCTTTCCTCTGGATGCTGTCTACTAGGGTTGGGCTTTGCAGAGCCAGTGACCAGCACAGAAAGCCGGAGTGATCCTCCTTCAGACAGCCTCATAGCACATGCACAATTAATACTGCATTAATTAATTATGTTGAAAAAAGGCCGAACTGGCAAAGGCTTTCAGCTTCTAAAGTGAACGCTTTGATGCTGCACTTTAAAGTACATTTCCATGTGCCTCAGCAGCAGAGAATCTGTGACACTCAGACCGTCCCCTGGGCATGAAAACTCACACTCGAGAAACCATTTCTAAACCGAACCAGTTTCTTGAATCATCCATGAGTTGCCACAGGCTGTCCAAGGGAATAGAAGATTAGGAAGAAAGGAGTTGCCCAGAGCACAGTGATTTGTGAACAGAACTGTAGAGAATTTTGTTCTGTCTTCCTTTGTGCCTAGTGAGTCACCAACATCAGAGACTCTGGGAAGGAAAACACAGATGAGCACAGGACTTGGTGATGGAATCTCTGTCCCCACTCCTGCTCCCAGTGAATCTTGTTTCGGAAGGAGTCTTGTGAATTTACAAATTCATTTCTCCGGAGGGTTGGGGTATTCACCTGGCTTTGGGGGCATTTTCTCAGTAGATGTGGACAGGATGAGGAGAAAACACTGCTGTTTCTTTTTCATTTGGAAATGTCTAGATCCCACATAGAATTCTGTTTGCTCTTCTGCAGTCTGGTGCTGAGGCCACCACACAGACTCCCTGGCCAAGATACATCCAAGATACATAGTTGCTGGGCCCATTTGTAACTCTTAAGTGTTTAGTGTGAGCCTCTCACTGACCTTCAACCTTGGTTGTGGTATAAGTATTCATATGCCTAAGTATGTGGAGTTTCATTTAAAAGAATTTTTAAGATCACACAAGTAAAATATTCCCTAATATGTTTTTCTCGATTGAGACTGTGGGCTTATAAATGTTCTTTTCAAACTATACTTGGGAGGTGGGGGTGTAGCTCAGTTGGTAAAGTGCTTGCTTAGTGTGCATGAAGCCCAATGTTCGATCCCTAGCATCAGATGAACAAGGCATCGTAATGCATGCCCCTCATCCCATTGTCTCTGGAATTATCTCAGTTATTACTCCACACATCTACTTCACAAAAGTCCTGTGATGATTTATACCACCCACATGTCATGACGGAGGAACATGCAGGATACAGTGGGGCATTGTGACACTCACATTGTACCTACAGCTGTGTCACTGTCTACTTATTGGTGTCTTTGTTTGCCAAAGGAATATTCAGATTCACAAGTGCCTGACGTCACACCAAGGACAGAGAGCTTGTAGTTATCTGTGAACAGGGCCAGTGTTCTTCCAAAGCAGGGAATGTGGTCACCCAGCTGAAATGATTTAGAGTGCTGTGCGTATAAATATCTGGCCGGTACCTGCCTTTCCATCTTTGAAAGACATTCCTTTTGTCCCAGGCATGTTTCCACATAGCTTCATTAAAACATTTATTGTAGATTTATTTATTTATTTTTGTGTGTGTATGAGTATTTTGCTTCCATGTATGTATATCACATACATGTATGTGTATCACATACGTGCCTAGGGATGGTTGTAAACCACCATGTGGGTGCTGTGAACTAAATTCACAGTGGGTGGGGACAGTTGTGGAATAGTAAATGCTCTAAATGCTGAGCAGTCCTTCTAGCCCCAAGCCTCACTTTCAAAGTAAACAGGAATGTAGACAGTGCCATGGATGGATGTGGTAACTGAAGTCCCAGCTTCTTGAAAGTTAGTTTATTAAATCTCTCAATTCTCTTACATTAGAGGTACCCATAGCTAACGTGGAAAGGAAAGTGAGCAAGTTGGAAATAACCTCTATAATTTTGCTTGGGCTGTTTTTTCCGTGGAGGAGACAGATACATAAAGAGAGAGAAAATCCAGGTCCCTTGATTGATTAAGACTAAGTATTGTAAACCTGAAGCCCTGAGGCTAAGAAGTCAGTCTGCTGCTGACCATGCACAGGCGTCACCTCTAGCTGCTGCCAGTGTTGATCTTAGCCAGGCAGGGTGAGCATCCTGGAGGACATCATCTCGGGGATTCAAGCCCTTTGTGGTTCTTTGACAGAAGCAGTGAATTCGCCAATATCAATGTCCAGAAGTGTATAAGGGGCATGTGAATTCAAAGCTCAGAGAAAGCGTTGACCTTACCAGGGAAACTGGCTTGTGTTGTAAGGATTCGGGATGTGGAATTTGGGGGAAGAGTCCTCTATAGCACTTCACATTGGATAACAACTTCTACTTATTGAGTGCTTACTGTAGACACTCTGAACATGGATTATATCACCCAGGCCTCCTGACAGCCCCGTGAACTGATTTCTATTATTCTCACTTTACTGATGTCCAGTTTAAAGAACTCGGCCAAAGTCACTCACAGAGGGGGTAGGCAGTCCAGTGGGCCCCTGGGACTCTTTCTATCTTTCTTCCCATTGTAAACCAAAGGCCTATTTTCTAGATGAAAGGAAAGAAAAACAATGTCCCCATCCCCTCTGAGACTCAGCTGTGGTTGAGACTTCATAAATTCTAGAAAAATAGGATAACTCTCCAAAATAAACATTTAAAAACCAACCCACAGCAAACATCTACCACAACTCCAAGCCTCAAGCTTCATATATTGAGATTTTAGTGAGCTTTATGATTCTCATCAGTCTCTTAGATACTGCTCTGTTTCCTGGTAAATAACATCCCTTCAGAGCCCTGGCACATCAATAGTGTAATAAGATCAGCCCTGAACATGCTGCCATTCTAGTGCCCTCTAATTGCAGGGTGAAAATCCAGGGTCGCCCTGACTCCTCATTTGCCTATGTCTCTCTCTGGCTATTGCCTGATACACAGTTTGAGGCTCAATGCCGTGTCTCTTCCTTTCTTGCTTTAGATAGATCAGTCCTTTACACAGCTTTTTTTTTTTTTTTTAAATAAAGTGTTTTGAAATGGAAAATTAAAAACTTAAATGCAAGTTTGGCAGCTTCTCTGCTCAGAAGCTTCATAAAATTCACTGTAGCACAGCTGCTCTGGATTCTCACCACTTAGCTATTCTCAAGATGTCTGAGAGATTAATTCTTATAGGGCTGTGGTTGGAAATACTTTGCTCCTCCATGTTTCACTATGAATCCTCACTGGGAAAAGTTGTGTGGAAAATCCCGTCACCCTGAGTAGAAGGTTCTTGAGTATTAGATATGGTTGAGGGTCTGTTGCTTGCCATTTTGTTTTTGTATGCCCTAATCATTGGAAATACTGTTCTCTTTCTGGCAGAAATCGAAAGTCTTATGGTAAGCCATATGTGCAGAATGCTGATGCTTGTGTGTGTGTGTGTGTGTGTGTGTGTGTGTGTGTGTGTGTGGTCTGTCTGTGATATATATATGGATTTGGATGACAGGTACAGCAGTCTCTCCCAGCAGATTTAAGCTCCTCAGGTCTAATAGCTAACAATAGAAGACAAGGGCGCCAGAGAAAGGGAGCTTTGGTGGGGTCCCCTCCCACTGGCCCAGGAATCAACTGTTTATCCCTGGGTCCCAAGCAGCAGCAGAAAGCCAGGGGTGTTTTTGGGACTTGGCTGCCAAAGTTTCTTGAAACAGCCCTGTTCAAAGGCATATGCTGGGCTCACTTCTGAGGGAAATTTCCTTTTTGGGGAAGTTGAAGCAAAGGAATTTCCTGTGTGGGCAGACAGAGCTTCCTGACTTGAAGGCTTCTTGGAAGGGAAACAGTTTCATAATGAAATGACAAATTAAAGACATACCAGCCGGGTTCACTTCAAAACAGCTATTGAGAGTGCAGGCAAAGCCCTATTATACTCCCTCACAGAACAAAAATAAACCCCATGCTGACAGGTTCCTATATGCTTCGTTATATCTGTCCCCCCACACCTTCCTTCACAGCCTCCCACATGCTCCCTTCCTCCCACCCACCACCACCAGCTACCACCATCCCTATCTTTAACAGGCTTGGAGCAGCCTCAGGGAAGCCCAGGGCATCCTTCCTGCATCCCATCACCTTGCCTTATGGCTTCACCCATCCTTGGAGTACTTGGAATCTCCTTGTACATTAGAGTGCAGCCTCAAGCTTCCCAGTCTTTGAAATGGCCTCTGTCGTTCTTCTGGCATAGGTCAGTGATTGAGGATGGCTTCAGCCATTTCCTCTGGCTGGCCCTTAAAATCTTGTAGGCAGTACATGTAACTGCTATTCTTATCTCGGACCTGGCTGAAGCAGGCTTTGTTCAAGAAAATAGAGCTATCTCTGCACTGGGCAGATGATGGTCTTGTGCTCAGCATGTAATTTTTTCTCAGTTCAGTCAGCCAGCGTAGTGGGGTTTTGTTTTCATTTTGTACACTGTGATGAAGATGCCCTTTGTTGCAGTTGCTTATGTTTTTGAGACAGGGCCTGGCTGTGTAGTCCTAGCCCCGAGCTAGACAAGGCCTCTTACTTGATGTAATCCTCCTGCTGATAACTCCCAAGAGCTAGAGTGATAGGTGTGTACCACCATTCCATAAAGTGTCTTATGAACAGAGTTTCTCCCCCCACTTTCTCTTTTGTTAGGGGTGGGGTTGAGGATTGAGCGTCCTGGGCAAGTACTCTCTGCCACCATGCTGCACCCTCCTCCTACAAGAACAAATTAAGAAAGAAAAGCAATGATGGGATCATGTAGGCAGAATGTAAGAACAGCCATTATTAATTAGGCTTAGGTCACGATCAAATCGGTACAGGCTTTGGAAATCAATTACTAAATTGTCAGTTCTAGCAATATTCAGCCAGCAGTGTAACCACATCAGTTAACCTCTTGGCCTTGGTTTCCTTGTCCCTACGATGAACACGGCAATATCTTTTCTTCATTCTTAAATAGAAATTCCAAGCATTCTTTGTTTTTTTTTAAATATTTATTTTTATTTTATGTGAATTGGGGTTTTGCCTGCATGCATAACTGTGTAAGAGTGTCAGATCTTGGAATTACAGAGAGTTATTAGCTGCCATGTGGATGCTGGGAATCGAACTCAGGTCCTCCGGAAGAAGAGTCAGTGCTCTTAACTGCTGGGCCATCTCTCCAGCCCCTCAAGCATACTTTGTAAACATCATTAACTCCTTTACAGTTTTTCATTAATCCACCAGTAAGATCTTTTGGGGTTTAAATATAATATTAGGCTGAGATAGTAGAATTATATATACAGATCAACTTGGCAAATATTTCTTTCAGATTTTCTTTGTATAGCCCAGCTGAGCCTGATGGAGAAACATAACCAAGTTAGACATTTCTCATGGTTGTGTGGCGTAGCATGAAAACCATTGGACTTGGGGGCAGAAAGCTGGAGTCCAGTCCTGCTGTCACTCAGTTTTATTTATCCATGTGAACCTTAGTTGCCAATCTACAATACTAGAGGAAATAAGACTCTGAACTTCAGCCACTTCTTTGTAACACTCACATAGTATAATTAATTTTAAAGGATCCTGCTTTTTAACAGACTCACCCGTGTGTGTGTCTGTGTGTGTCTGTGTGTGTCTGTGTGTGTCTGTTGCATAGCTCTGTGTGTGCACTCTTATGCTCTGAACTACGCTACCTGATATGGATGTGAGCTGTCTGATACGGGGGCTGAACTCAGTCTCCGTAAGATCGGTACAGGATCTTAAATCACTAGCCATCTCTCTAGCCACAGGTCCTGCCTTGTGCAGTTGGCTATAATTTCTGTTCTAAGGAGTCAGGAAGGCATGGGCCCTGTAGAACAACAGCATCTCAGAAGGAGAGACTTGCTTCAAAAAGTGAGGCAGATTTTGTCAGTATGTGTGAGGTAAGCAGGAAAAATACGGTGTTTCTCAGACCTATCAGCTTTAGTGATTTGTCACGGGAGTGGGGGAGGGAGGTTCTGGAGGTATTGACATGGAAATAATGGGACCATGCTTGAACTTGGTAGTTTCCTCAGGAGGACTTCTTTTGTAGCTCTGGTTTTTCTCACAGGACACTGGGACATTTCTAAATGATTGTTCAGTTAAACCTGCCCTTCATGGATAGTCCTGTTCAAAGGAACTTGAAAAGATGGGATTCAGTATTGGTGGTCAGCCCATTTAATTTTATGTGGGCTGATATAGTCCTGTCTCTCATAGTCAGTCTGTTTTAGGGAAATTGAGACATCAGAAGAGTTTGACTTTATGCGTAAAGGTGGGGTTTACAGGGCATGCTGTGTGAATTAGAGCTGTATTAAAGTCCTCAGTTTTACTCTCAATACCCCTGATGATTAGGTTATACTGTCATCACATCACATCACAGACATGGGAAATCAGTTGAGTCAATCATGTGCTTACCACTCAATCATCAGGACTTGATTTTTGTCCCCAGATCACATGTGGAAAAAGGCAAGGTTGGTGGTGCATGCCTGTAATACCAGGGAAGCAGAGATAGGCAGGTTCTTGTGGCTCAAAGACTATCCATTCTTTACCTAATCAGCAAACTCCAGGCCAATGAGAGCTGCATGTTAGAAAAACAAGGTGGGTGCCCCCCTGAGGAATGATATTTCAGGTTGACCTTTGACCCCTAAATACACACTTGTGAACCCATACACACACACACACACACACACACACACACACACACACACACACACACACACACACACGTCTTTAACATTGAACTTATGGCGACACACAGTACTTGGAACTGTGGCCCCATGAAGAGCTAGAAACTGTTGATGGTAGAGTCAGAAATTGAAAGTGTCTGTCGTCTGAAGACTTTGTCCTTTGAGGGCATCTCGTCTGTATTGTTCCTGTTCCTGTTGGACCACCATGCTCAATGCAAAGGCTTAGACTCTGTCTAAGAAAGCAAAACCCGAAACCGAGATAATGGGTACTGAGCACCTTCTGTGTACAGGAGAGTAGCAATTACAGAAAATATGTTTTTATTTTCTTATGAAACATCAGACTTATTAAATGGCAGTAGTACAGTATTATCACTGTGTATTTGTTGTTTTTGAAACAAGGTCTCATTGTGTATGCTGACCTCAAACCCAGCAGCGATTCTCAGGCCTCAGCCTCCAGGAGCCACTGACTCTGGCTCTGGACATTTGTTTTCCATCCTGTGTTAGATTTTATTCACTGTCTTCTGTATCTATAACTTTTTGTCTATGTTAGTATCTTTCTAATATTTTATAACTTGCCGCTTACTCTGAATTAATTTTTCTTCTTAGTTCTCATTGCTAATTCTCTTGGGAGATATATATTTTCCAAACTAATTTTCAGCCAAGGAAAATTTTCCTTTCTAAGTCACTTATATGGGTGACATTTAGGAGAAAATTTGAAGGGAAAAGCATAATTTCAGTGGCATCTTACTATTACAGATTCAGGTCAGTGTTAGTGTTTAGCCTGTGTAGTGAGCTACTATGTAGGTATCATTGTGAGTGTTATGCACAGATTGCAGGGTCCCAATCCGTATACAAAAGCAAAGAGCCTTTATTCAAGGTCAACTCCCCCACCTGACAGATGCAGCAGTTAGAACAGAGAGTGTCCAACCCAGTTAGGGTGGGGCTTTTAGTCATAATAAAGGTTGGGGTGGCGGGATTTCCAGGGGATGTCTTTAATAAAGGGACTATATCACCACAGGAAATAGGTGTGTGCTTGGCTAAAGACACCAAGTGATATCTATAATGGTTGGAATGTTAAGTATTTTTTCCTGGGATGCTGATTGGCCTGTTCTTGAGTGGTACCAGATTATGGCTTTTCCTGGGGACCAGGTAGTAACCACCTGTAAACTGAGGCTCAAACCTACTTTTTAGCTGGTTCCTTTCAAACCTGTCATGGCAGCAGGGTGGCCAAGCTGCCCTGTGTCCCACAGTGAGTTCATATGAAGGGGAGAAATAGCACCATTTCTCCTACTCAGAAATTTAATTTCTCACTTTAATTTTTCATTTACCTTTTAGCAGCCAATGGGGTCTTATAAAAAAATTCTTTTCTCTCATTACTATATATCCCCCACTTGGTCTTAAGAATGAATGGGGTGATATCACTGAAATTCTATAACCTAATTTGCATACTAATATACTGTTTTGCTCCTCTGGTAAGGAAGTGGGGGGAGGTAGAAGAGATTGATTGATTGATTGATTGATTGATTATTTTGTTTGGGGGTGAGAACAGAAGTGGGAGGGGCTTGTGGAGTGTGGAAAAGTGGGGACTGCTTCCCTGAATCTCAGTTTTTGGATTACATGGATACTTTCCTTAACTGGTGCTCTGAAGCAGGGGAGGAAATGTTAGGGTTGTGGTACCAGGAATCTCAGAAGAGTTGCCGAGGGAACAAGATGACTGACAGATGAATGGAATTCAGTACCTTTCCTTTTGGTAAAGAAGGGCTGGAAGAGGAAGAAAGGGAAATTGCTGGCCAGTAAGTCTGAGTTATGTCTGATGGTCTTTGTTCTTCAAACACTAGAGCTAGTGAGCAGTCAGCCTCTCACCTGGACCTTGTGGTCCCCAGGTAGACGACTACCAAGCCTTGGAAACTGGAATCAACAGTGCCTTCTCTTTGTCTAACAATTCCTTTGTACCCTTCTGACTCCAGGTAGCCCGGATGCAGGAAGTAGCCTGCATTTCATGTTGAGAGCTAAACATAGGAAGTTTCACTTTCTTTGTTCAACTCCTGCCCTGGATGCTGGAGTTGTCTGTACCCATCTTTTATAAAGGAAACTAGAGACTATTATGGCTTTGTGTGGTACAGGCCCATCCTGAAGCCTGGACATTCAGAACCTGACCCTGTCAGCTCCAGCTTTCCATCCATGACTCAGAATGTCCAACAGAGAGACCTTTCCAGTTACCACCAACCCAGGGACAGATGTCTTCCAGATAATAACCCTTCTTTCCTTCTCCTCCTCTCCTTGTCTTTAATAACTTAAAGGCTTAAGGAAAATTAACAGGGATTTTCCATCCAGGCCTCAAGGTCCTATGTAGAATGCAGCTTCATTTGATGCTTCGTTTGTTTGGTCTGAGGTAGAGTCTTACTATGGTACCTTTCCTGACCATGAACTCTCCCTCTAGCCCACACTGGCGTCCAGACCTACCATTCTCTAACCTCTCTTTCCCCAAAGAACACTCATTCAGCTTCACAAATCAAGAATCAGTAAGGGCTGTTTTACACCTTCATGATGAGCCAGTGAGCTTGCCTGAGACCCGGGATGGTCCTGACAGTCTTTAGTCATGACCAGCATTAATACCTTAATTTGTGTCTTCCTTTATAGAACGACTAGACAGCATCACCACGTATAGGAATTCTAGTTCCTGAAAACTTAGGGACTTTGTAGAGAGAACATATGTAATGTTTTAGCTAACTGTCATGAACTGGATGTGGTACACTGCTTTTCAGGTGATCAGTAAGTAGTAACCTGTACTGCCATGGTGTCCCCCTTCATGTTTTACCTTTGTCTCATTGTCCAGTAATTTCATAACCTAGTCCATAACTCAAACCTAGGGAATAACTTTCAAATGTGAACTTCATTGCTTTAAAATCTTAAGACACCTTTCAGCATCTCCCTTTTTGTCTCTGCATACTCAGACTTTTAATAACATTTAAAAGCCAAGCTCCAATCATTTTGAAGTAAAATCCCAGCAGAAATGAACTTTAAACTGGTGAGACTAAAGGCAGAGAAATTCTTCTGGGAGTCAAAATGAGGTACTTGTGTGTCTGGACTGGTGGAAGGTTTGTATGTTACCAGAGTGATCTCCATGGAAACATTTCAACATGGCTCCACTGACAGCTTTATGCCCAGAGCTTCAGGTTCCCATGAGAAGGGGATTCTCATAGCAAATGGAGTGGAAGAAATCTGGAGAGGTCGATGAACATGCCATTGCTTTGTACAAGTCTCCCCATGAACTGTTGTTATTCCATATGACTCCCCCATGTCTAGTTCAACCTCTTTGCCCCTCTTAGTAAGCTAAAGGTCTTCAGAGAGCATATAGTGTTCTCTTGAATTTTAGCTCATCTCATGCAAACTTTAAACAGCTTTACAGTAGAATGAGAAGGCAATTTGGAGTCAGGAAGTTCTGACAGAGCAAACTACCTGGTGGGTTCTTGTGTATCAGATTCTGAAATTGCCTTCAATAGTTAATTGATCAATTATATTGAAAGCCTTTGGTGTGATATGTTAGTAGTAAAAAAAGCAATAGCGTAATACAGAATGTGTCCCTACCATCAAAGGGATAATGATAGTGATGATGATGGTGATGGTGATAATATTGTGTGTGGCAACAACAGCATCTAACAAAATAGAAAATGGGCTCTGCCTGTGTTATATATAATTTCTGAATTGTATAACCCAAGCATGGAGGCAGGAAAAACCAACTGAGGAGGTAATTTTCCTGGAACCTTTTTTACAAAAGGTAATTTATTTGCAGGAAGAATCGCCAAACCCTAGTTTAGCTTAAACCACAAAAGAACATTTGGGACTTCGGAGGAACAATTATGTAATTTGGTAATTTAAAGAACCTCTTCTCTAGGGAATCTTATGACTCAACAACCAAAGGTGTCACAATGGTGAAGACGCTTTGCTGATCAGGCCTGGGCCTTGATTGGTTGGCACGATAGTTTCTGTTGTGTCCGTGTAAGGGTATATTATTTTATAATGATAATTTTTTTCCCTAAGGTATTTAATTCTAGAAGTTTGTGGAGTTAAAATCACAGTGACTCAGTGAAAGTAACTAGTTGTTTATTTCCTGAAAAAGGTAATTGGACTTTGGATTATGTACAACAAACCGTAACTCCTTCCCGCCGTCCAGCCTTTAGCTACCATGTTGCATAGTTACAGGGCGGCAAAGAAAGGTAGTTCTCCACTGAAGCTTCTTGTGTGATAAAGATAAACTCAGGTTTATCTTTAACAACCAAAAGTCTAAATATTTTGTTTTTAAAAATCATTCTGACTCTAAGAGTTGTCTGTGAATGATCCAAGTTTAGGATTTTAAGCATGACAAATTTTGACCATATTTATTATTACTTTTGTCATAAGTTTAAATTTATTTGTTGGAATAAAAGAATTCTTAATTCAATAAGATCTAAATATACATTCCCTCTCTTTCTCCTCCCTCTTCCCCCTTTTAAAAAGTGAAATGTTTCCACATCTCAGCTGTTTGAGACTTGGGTTGAAAAATGAGAAATTCTTGAGGTGAATTCTAAGTGACCAAGAGAGAGGCTTTTAGAGCCATTTCCCTACTACACTATTTTAATCCCAGAACACCAACATTACCTAGTTTAGATGTAAATAAATATACATTATTTTATTGTCATAGCTACAAGTAGTTTATTCTGTGTGTAAGGAAAATATCATTTTGTTAGTTCAGAGCCTGTGGAAGGAGATCTTGTCCTTTGTTTAGTCCGGCTAAGCAGGGGTGTGAAGCACTGTTCTTTCTCTGGGTGGAAGCATTTTCAGAAACAAACAGGGTCTCAGGAACAAAGGCTGTGTGTCCGTGTGCAGCGGTGGGAAACATGGTGAGTGCCAGCTGCCTGCTCTTAGAAGGCCATCTGTCTTGCATCTCTGAACAAACATCTGTCCTTCATCTTCTGGAAGACTGTGTGCCCTTCATCCTCTAGAGCACATCTTCCCTTCATCTCCTGGACCATTGATTGTCCTCCATCTCCTCTGGGTGCTGTCAGACACAAGTGAGAAGTGGAAATGCAGAGGGCAGGGACTAACTGTTGCCTCATGTACTGAGGAAAACCTGTGGCCCAAGCGGCTGCTGTGGTAAAAGACGTTTAGGATCAGAACCTAAGCACCAGGCCAGTGGGAGGAAGTTGAAGGATCTTAGAAAGAGTAGGTGTCCATTTGGTTAGTTGCTTCTTGTTTTTAATGAAAGAAAGAGGGAAACTCTGGAGAGTGATGAAGAGTTTGAAGTCCAGGGTAGAGTTGTCTGCGTCACTCAGCCAATTGCTTGAATTTCATTTTGGCCAGAAAATGGCCCAGTGTCCCAAGAGATCACATGCAGATCCTGCATTTTTAGCTACTCACAAGGGCTTCCACTGGAGACATTGAGGGCTTTCACAGCTAGAACTCAGAACGTCAAGGGCTGTACTGGAGAAGGAAACCATGGACTGTTTTCTTCCATGTGTTTGTCCTGCTTCCCACAGGAACCTGATGGATGGCATGCATCTTATATGATCCAAAACCTTGTTGGTGCCTCTAGTACCGTTTTGTCCCCTAAAGAGAAATAACTGTGAATATGTGGTACTGAGTTGTCTGTTAAGCTTACCAAAGCCTGGGAAGCTCACAAGACTTCTGAAATACAGTACTGGTAGAACCCATTCCGTGAGCTATGTTTTCAAGCATAATTAATCTGGCAAAATACAGGGGGCTGTTTATGTATAGAATTCTGTTTATCTGCACTGATTTATTATATGTGCAGCATATCTAAAGGCCTGAAGACAACCCATGGGAATCAGTCTTTTCTTTTTTTTTTTTTTTCTTTATTTATTTATTATTTATTTATTTATTTGCCTTGGTGTTTTGCCTGGAACTGGAATTACAGACAGTTGTTAGCTGCCATGTGGGTGCTGGGAATCAAACCCTGGTCCTCTGGAAGAGCAGACGGTGCTCTTAACCGCTGAGCCATCTCTCCAGCCCCAGTCTTTTCTTCTACCGTATGAGTTCTGGGAATAGAACTTATGTCCTCAGGCTTGGCAGCAAGGGCTTTTATCCACTAATCCATATTACTGGCCCCATGAGTTTCATCCACACCCATGGGCTTAACCAACTCCAGACTGAAGATGTTTTTAAAAGAAATTTCATCTGCAGTAAACATAAACAGATGTCTGTTGTCATCATTTTTTTTAAAAGAAATACAGTCTAACCACTGTTAACATGGCATTTATATTGTATTATGAGTAATGCAGACATGATTTCAGGAAAGTGCGTGTAGGTTCTATGTAATTACTGTGACATTTTATACAGGGGACTTGAGCATCCTCGGATTTTAATGTTCCCAAATCTCTATAAGCAATCTTGTAGAAATCAAGGACTAAAACTGATTTGAAAGCAGAAGTTACTCCAACTGTGGCATGTGGGATGCCTGTTGACTGTCACTCTGACCCCTGAAGGGGGAAAAATTAACTAGTAACTTGTTAACAGTATGAGAATGAGGGCAGTGTTACTGTAGACAGGCCCCAGGAATTCCCAGCTTTACAAACAGACCGGACAACAATCTAGTCAGACTCCCTTCCTCTGAGTATCTCAGATTTGGACATAGCTAGATGCTGATCCTGTGTGCTGGGTCTGTAATTCCCTGCCTACAGATGATGATGGCCCTGGTGGGAGCTTTGTATTAGAGAGCAATCTGTACAGTTAAAACTATGATTTGAGCCTTTTGCTTGGAGTGACTAGGAGAAAGATTTGGGATCTGAGAACTGGCAGTTAAGAGCCCATACTGCTTTTACAGAGGAATGAAGTTTGGTTCCCAGCACCCATTTCAAGTGGCTCACAACTTCCTGTAATTGTAGCTCCAGGAAATCCAAACCCTTTGGCCTCCATTGGGACCTGTACTTGCATGATACCCTCCCACGCATACATGTAATTAAAAATAGAAAAAAATAATTTTAAAAAGAGTTGGGCTCTAGAGGGATGTTCTTAAGCATGTGACCTGCGGAAAGCACCTGGGTGGTGACAACAGATCTGATATCAGTAGCCAGGAGGTAAGGTACCAGGATGCAGCCACCCTCACACAGGTTGTAGGCTTGGGTGATTGACTATAGAAGAAACTTGGGATGTTCCCAGCAAATGCTCTTAAACTTACAGTGTGGTAGATGCCTTGCCGAATACTGGGGTTAATCTGTGAAACAAATGTAGGTGTAACTATTTTTCCCATTCACAAAAAAATGCTTTTACATACATTTTTTTTTTATTACACAGTATTCCTTGAATACTTCATATGCCAGGTAACTGCTACACACTTGATTTTGTGATGAGTAAATCAAACACTTTCTGTGTTAAATAATGGTTTTCAGTTTAGGGGAGAGCCTATCTGTCCCATCACACATAGATGTCTTTACTGCCCTAGCTGTGTGGGTTTTCTTGTTCAAGTCACTCTTTCTGAGTCTTCATTTATGGCTTATCACCCTGTTGTGCGAACTGCGGAAGAACCAGGAGAGCCAGGTGAACTGTACTAACTCTGACATCCAAGCAGTGATTTCTAAACATTCAGTTTAGCAGCAAGCTCTGCCGTGAACATTGTACTCTTACTGATGCATGCACATCAATACTTTATTGATTGCTTCTCTGTGCCAACCTGTTTTGTGTTATGCAGGCCTTCAGGTCTATCCAGGCTAGTATTATCTGTCTTAACTGACATGTCTAAAGACCAATTGGGGGACCTGTTTAGCCTCCTTTTGGCCATATCTGCTGCAGCATCAGGCCCTGGGTACTAACCATGTTTGCAGCTGTTGAAAGAGCTGGCGAAAGTGCTGAGTTTGCAAACTGTGTCACAGTTGATGACATTTTTGTAGTTTACCTGAAGGTTCACAGTCAAAGGGCAGAGGAGCTTTAGACATGGAGGTTGCCAGGTGATGGAAATTGATTTCATATGTTACAATGGGTTCCAGTGGAGTGACCTTCACCATGTCAGGCAAAGTCATCACTAGCATCACAGTAGTGGTAATGTCCAAGATGAGTACCAGATTTCTACCCTAGGTTGAGCCTTAATTAAATTAAATAACTCACCAAAGAATAAAGAACAATAGACACACAAAAAGAAGACTGTTAGGATAATAAGATCTTGGCCTGGCTGAGTTTGAGATTTTTTGCTTGTTCTTTTAACATTGATTGCCAAGAGAGGTGGAACTGTGGGGAGATGGGCATCTGTATTTATGTGTGGCATGGCATGGCCGCTTCAGACTTCCTGAAGTTCTTACAATGGAAATGAGAACAGCAGTGCTGACTGGGCTTAGTCATTTATCTCACTGATGGGCTAGAGATGGTAACTTAGTTAATAGCATGCCTGCTGAGTCATCCACAAAGTCCTGGGTCACATCTCTGGTGCCACATAAATCAGACGTGGTGTCCCATGCCTCTCATCCCAGTACTGTAGAGCTAGACACAGAAGACAAAGAAGTTCAGTCCACTCAGCTGTGAAACAAATTGGAAGCTAGCCTTGGCTACGTGAGACTCTGTCTAAACAAAAGACAAAGGAATGACTCAGTGAGTGGAAACACCATGGCAATGTGAATAAAGATCATTTTGCCCATTGGTTTACTCATTCTTCAATAAGTTATTGCCACTTAGGAAGCAACTTGAGGCACTGACAGACATCACTGCATGCACAGTAGATGCCAGCAACCTAGGACTGACTAAGCTAAGTATTATTAAAAATCATGCTTTTTAAAATGCTTGTCTAAAATCACTGAATGTGTAAACTACAGATGTCAGCTCAGAATAATCCATGTTTTCTTTGTATGTGTGTGTGTGTGTGTGTGGGTGGGTGGGGGGGCTTTTCAAGAGCAGGGTTTGTCTATGCAGCCTGGTCATCCTGGAACTCACTCTATAGACCAGACTGGCCTTGAACTCAGAAATCCATCTGCCCTGACTCCCTAGTGCTGGGCTTACAGGCGTGCACCACACTGTCTAGAAAATTTTCCCTTTTTAAAATACAACTTTTCAAAACACTTACTGTGTGCGTGGTGTGTGTGTGTGTGTACACAACTGTACCTGCTTCTGCATTGGATCCCCTGGAGCTGGAGTTAAAGGTGTTTGTGAGCCGCCTAATGTGGGTGCTAGGATTTTGGGTCCTCTGGAAGAGCAATATCCACACCTAGCTGCTAAGCTTTTTCCTCGTCCAATGCTTTGGAGTCTTAACTGAGATCTGGATGCCTGTGTTGTGTCACTGGTACAAGGTTGCATGAGTGACTACTTAGGACTTGTGTAGCTTGCCATTAGGTACATGGCAGTTGCCAGTTAGAGATGATTTCATTCTAGGCACACTACCACACTACCTGGCTCTTTCCTATGTTCACGAATGGCCTTATCTTCTATGAGTCACTGACAAAAGCTTCCCCAGAAGCACTATTTCCAGAAAGTAGGGTTTATCTTAATCATCTGAAGTTTCCTGGGTCCCAGCCTTGGCACTAGATGCTCAGTGCTTGTGTGTATAGTTGACCTAGAATATATCCTGCTACCTTTTCCTTGGGGAAGCCTAATCATCCAAAGTCATCCTTTGACTTGCTACCCGAAGATAGATCACTCTTCTATTGGGCTAGAGAACTCAGTTTTCAATCACACAGTTCACAATAGCTAGCCATGCAATCTAATACTTGGAAGGTGGAAGCAAGGGGATCAAGACTTCAAGATAATCTTTAGCTACATAGTGAGTTTGAGGCTGGCCTGAACTACATGAGAGACCTTGTCTCAAAACAAAACCAAGACCAAATGTCACTTTCATTTCAAATGCTTTGAAATGACCCAGTTGTGCAAAGTTGGTGTATTACCCGTTATAAAAACAAAAACCATGTTGTTTTTTTTTCTTAAAGAGTGAAGCCCACATGTTAGTGATTCCAATGTAAAATGTCTCAGAGCTTCAGACATCACTGTTACATGACGACTGTTCTGCCAACCATCCTTCCCTCTTCTCTTTCCTGGTCATAGCTTAACATCATCAAACCATCAGACTTGAGCTGGTTGTTATTTTATCTCCTAAGCAACCAACCAGACTTGCATTGTAAGTTGAGAAAATGGCTCTTATTCTTCCTACGTCCAGCCCCTAGATCCTTCAGAGCTGCAGTAAACACTCTGCTCTGTTCTTCCATACAACAGGGCTCCCACCAAAGTGACCACTACCCTCTTGTGTAAATGCAAGTCTATCTCAGTAGATATTTGTATGTGCCTTCCTGAATAAGACCTTCTGTAACCTGAAGCCTTAACATGAAACCTTCATTGTTTAGAAGTGATGGCTGTCTTACAGCTTGTGCTTTTGATGGTTCTTAATGGATCCCTGCAGTAAATACACTTGACAGAACAGTAAGCACAAGGCTGTGCTCCCTCTCAATGCTAAGTGCTGACCTTGCCAAGTTCCTGTCCTAAAAAGTTGAAATTCCTTTGACTTCTGTGGTGATGTACTCCTGTGTGATCTGTAGTTGAATGCTAGATCAGGTGATTGTTGAATGGATTGCTCAAAAAAGAAGTCAGATGCTAAAAATAATTTCCATACGAAGGCCACTTGACTTTTCTACCTGGGGAATTGGACAAAAACATTTCCAGGATGGAAATGACATAGTTCAAGTGATGTAAGCAGTTGGCAGCCTGTTATTTTTCCTTTTCTCTGCCAGAAGGAAAGCATAACATCATGCAGAAAAATTCCCCTACGTTGTTAAATAATCACCAAATGATGTAATCTTTGGCACTTAGTAGGACTCATTGACCAAGGTGGACCTCTAGAACTCTCATTTCTAGGGTTTTCCAGCTAGTCTGTTGTTTTCATTCAGAAACTGATTGGTGTAGACAGCTCCCACTGTGGTGATTCAGGTCATTGGGAGAACTGTTTTTCACAGAGGTGAAAGGTGCGAAGAGAATCACTGAGATGTAGCCAATTATCACCTTCCTCACCAGCCTCCTGTACCATATAACTCAGTGAATGCATACAGTCTACAAGTTCTATGCAATATCAAATAAATACCGTGAATTTATAAAGGTTTTACCCATAATATTTTTTTCTGCCTGCCATATTGCCAGCGTTCTGCCTTTGGCCTTCTGTGATTTTACATGGATGGCAAAAGAAAAACAAAAAACAAAGAAAGAAACGGGTTAGGCTGGGACTGTAGCTGGAGGAAGAGCTTGCCTAGCATGTTCTAGGGTATGTGTTTGGTTCCCAAACATTACTAAAGGCAAGGGAAGTTGGGTTAATTAGGAATAATTCATTTTCTCTTATCCTGGCAAACATTTTGGTAAGTATTTGTTGAGTTAACAAATCCAGTCTATAAATTGTAATTTATTGCAAAGTTCATTTGTGGACATATAATTGTTATCTCCTAGTTTAAACAGATGCATTGATCTTTTAAAAATATTTATTAGAGAATGTTTGTGTGTCCTTGAGAGCATGTGTGCATGCATATGTGCATGCATGCAGCTCTGGGGAATTAATTCTCACTTTATACCTTGTATTTGAAGTAGTCTCCCTTGTTTCTGCCACTGGACATTGTATTCCAGGCTTGCTGGCCCATCTCACTGTACTGGTGCCAGGATTACAGATGTCTGCCACTGGATCAGGCTTTTTACATGAGTTCCAGAAACAAACTTGGGCTGTTAAGCTTACACAAGGCAAGCACTTGTACCTGTAGACCTATCTCTCTGGTCCTGCCTTAATTTTTTAGTTGAAATCATGTTTCTCTTTTACATTTCCAGCTTCTTAGATGAAGGACGAACATCTTGGCGGTGGTGGTGGGGGGGTGAGTTTCCCAGCATGCACTAGGGCCTGTTGGTTACATATAAGAGGTGCTAGCTGCTAGCAAATCATGGTCATCTCGGTGAGTTTCCCATTCTATTAGCCCTTTAGCCTGCCTGTACCACGGAGTGCTTGAAAAACTTCAAGACAAAGATAAGTATGCTTTCTTAATATGTAGTGCGGAACTCTTTGGAATTGTTTATATACATTTTGTTTAAAGAAAAAACCCACAAATAATGTAAATTGCAAGCAACCTTAATCACTTCTGCTATTTGTCTACTCAAAGATAATAAATTTAAATTGTTTTCCAAGCCATGGATGTCTATGGTATCCCAACTTGAACTTAGGTCACCACACCTTCCCCTCTTGGCATGGTTTGAATGAGAAATGCCTCCCATAGGTTTATGTATTTGAACATGTGCTCCAGAGTTGGCAGCACTGTTTAGGAAGGTTATGGAGACTATCAGGCATGAAGCCTTGCTGAAGGAAGTAGGTCATCTGCCAGGAGTGGAGGCTAAACTAAGCAATATTGGGACAGCGGGACCTTGGGACTGCCTTCTGCCTGCCCAGAGAGAGGATGGGGATTTGTGGAGAAGAGAGAATGACCTGATGTGGCGGGAGGGGGAAGGGACCTTGAATAAGGATATACGAGGATAGAAAGTGTGACTTCTTTGTTCATAATAATAATAATAAAAATAAATTTTAAAAAAAGAAGCAGACATAGAGAACATAGCCTCATCCCATGTCACACCAGCCAGCATATTGCCTTTACCAAGGCCCTGCCCTTCCTGCCATGATGGACTCCAGTCCACTGAAACTGTTAACCAAAATAAACTCTTTCTTCCTTAAGAAGTGGGACTTGGCTAGGTCCATATTTGAAGGGTATATCTTGCTCTGTCCTTTCCTGTCTGTTTCCATGGTCTCATGAAATGAACAGCTCTGCTCTGCCCACATGCTCCCAGCCATGATGTTTATCACCTTATGTCTGAAGCAGTAAGACCAAGAACACCAGATTGAAGTGTTCTTTGGCCTTTGGCTGTGGTGTGTTATCTCAGTCACAGAAAGGTGACTGATATAAGCCCGTGCTAGGTATCACTCTTCACCTGAGCTTGGTGTCTCTTGGTTCTTTGCTTCCCATTTTACCACACGGAACCAAATAGAACATCGTTTTTCTACATATATTCTAGAGACAGATGGAACCTTGGAATTAGATAGCAATGTGGATATCAGTTCTGTTGTGTAACTTGTATCAGTATCTTTTCTTCTAACAAATACAAAGCACTTGTTGAATATATATATAGAGAGAGACTATAAATACTTGTTAGATTTCAGTATCTGTATTATACTCCTGATCATTTTTGCCTGGGTTACAGCCAAAAGTCGTCATTCTTTCTCCTCATTCTTTGGATCACTAGCCCCACCCACCCATTCATTCCCTGCCATATTAACATTCAACCTCTTAAATTCTGTCAAAGTTGAGTCAAGTAATTCTAACCTAATGGCTGCCATTTCACTTTGTGTTGGAGACAGGTCTCACCATGCAACCCAGAACTTACCATGTGCTATGTGTACAGGCATACACAACACCTTCTAAATAAAATCCCTTATTTCTTCTTATCATCTAGATTATGTGGGTGTTCCTTTTGTACTTCAATATTGATTTTATAGAAGGAATAAGAGTAAGACACGATCCATGTAACAACCTGAAGGCATACCAGTAGAAACTGCCTTCTAGGTAGGTTTGCACTAGCCTTCATGATTGAGGCTTTTATGTTTTATGTTGCATAGATCTCACATGCTGTGTATGCTATAAATGACACTTTTCACCATTGCACAGTGGTTTTTGCATTTCAGTTTAACCTATAAGAAACTGTCAAGACAGACTGTCAAATTATTTGCTGAAATCTAGATGTATTGCTTGGCTCTCCTCAAAATCTGTACCAAGTGCCCTCTTTGCTTTGCCAATCTGTTCGCAGTGAACCTGAATCATTCTGGTTAGTCTTACACAAGAGTTGTTCTAGGGTCAGTGTAAACAGATGGTTAATCAACCATTCTACTTCCAGTGTGTTCAAGAGAGAGAAAAAATCATATCATTTTGTCTAATAGGAGTTTTCAGCCTGACCCTTCAGCTGGAACATGTCTGCTGTCTATTGGATAGGGTATGCTTTATTTTTTTTACTCATAGTAGGCAGTGCATGTATGTATTTGTGGGTTTTTTTCCTCACTTGTGATAAAGAATTTTTACACTTTGCTTCTCATTTTAAGATGAACTATGTGGGAGAATGTTCACTGATGCCAAGATGGAGACTTGAGGAACACTGGAAATTGTGGTACTGATCTTTTATGTAGGTGGCAAGGTAACAGGTTCAGAGTCAGATTTTTTTTTGAGACTGTTCTCATGTAATACAGGCTAGCCTCAAACTCACTACATAGCCGAGGATGATCTTGACTCCCCACTCCTCCTGATTTCAGCTCCTAATTCCTGGATTTCTAGTGCGTGCCTTATGGGATAGCATTTCTTGGTTCTCTCCACCTGTCTCCTCTCTCCTCAGTCACTGTCATACTTTATCTTTCTCCTCCTTCCCTGCCTCCTCCTCTCTTCCCTCTTTTCCTCTCCTTGCTAGAGATTGAACCTAAGGTCTCATGCAGGCCTGAGAGCTACATCTCCATCCTCTAGATGTGTGTAAGTTCTGAAGAAATAACCAACAGCCACAGTATCCAAAGAATTCACTATGTTGGTTTATATGTGTTTAAGTAAGAAAACTTCAAGAACATTGATATAATAAGGGCAACTAAGTTATCATGTGTAAAAAAAAAAAAACACAAGAGTCACACATGTGTAGGGTAATAACTATGTTCTCCTGCCAGCTGTGGAAGTGGTAAGAGCTAGGTTCTGAAAAGCCTAGAGCATTGCACACCAAAGCGTTTAGATCTATCTCCTCAGGAAAGTCACAAGACACCATAGAAGAAATTAACAGTGGGAAGTATGCTTAGAAGACTTTTAATAGTGACTTCACAGTAGGTGCACTGAGTTCAAAAGCTCTCTTCTGTAACTCAGCTGAGAGAAAAGCATACAGTTGCCAGGTTAGACCGTCTCTCCTGGATGAAGGAAATGGAACTAGTCAAGGGATGTTAGTAGAACTGTCATTGTGACAAATTTTTGTGAGATATGATTTAAAGGAGAAAAAATTTATTTTGACTCTTGGCTTCAATCTGGTGTTCTTGGTCTTACTGCTTCAGACATAAGGTGATAAACATCATGGCTGGGAGCATGTGGGCAGAGCAGAGCTGTTCATTTCATGAGACCATGGAAACAGACAGGAAAGGACAGAGCAAGATATACCCTTCAAATATGGACCTAGCCAAGTCCCACTTCTTAATAGCCCACTGATGAAGTCATCACCCTAGTCCAAGCACCTTTCAATGGACGGATCAAAACCTTTGACAGATGAACCTCTATAAGATGCTTCATACCCAAACTCTAACGGAAGGGTGAGCCTAGTGCTCAGATGAAGAAGTACAGACTAGAGAGCAGAAAAGAAAATGTTACCTTGAGAAGGAAATGTCTATAAATAAGATATAGGAACATCTTTGGAAAGACCAAGGACATGAACTATCCTGTCTAGCATAGCTGTGAGATAAGGGCCTAAGGTATCTTTAGCTTTCATGAGTAGGTAAGTCACAAGTAACCCAGGCAACGGTTTCTAGTCGTTAGTCCCGACTCCCCTCCAACCCTTTTCCCAGGATGCATAGAGGCTGGGCTGACCCTGATACAATTGAGGGTAACCTTGATTTTCTGTTTCTTCTTCCTCTACCACTTAAATGTTGGGATCACAGATGTTGGTCACCGGGCCTGGTCTTTATGGTGTTAGGGATTCAACTCTAGACTTCATGCATGCTAGATAAGAACTCTACCAACTGACTACCCTCAGCCCACAGGGGACAATTTCCGCAGCAGAAGTGATTGCTGTGGTGAGCGAGGAAGGTTCTCTGGTGGGCAGACCATAAGCCAGGAGCCAGAGGGCAACAGTGGGCGGAGGAAGAGTTTGTTTTCTCTTGTTTAAGATCTGGCAGTACAGAATTTCCGTAAGATCAGAGAACTAAAAATTTAGGAACAATAATTTGTGGGAAAGGGGTCCCTTTCAGAAGTGGGGAAAACATGAGGAGTCAAGTCTGAATGCAATGATTTTTCATTTTTGGTGGCAGGATGGACACTTGCTGCATGCATATAGTTAGGGGGAAGTATTACACACGAGAGATTTTGTCTAAATACAATAGGCTTAATAACTTTGAATGCCCACTTCATTCCACCCCACCCCCATCTAACCGGTTTCCAGGCCCAAGACAGAGAAAGAGACATAGAAGGGAGAGTGTGTGGTGTTATAGGGACACTGGTATGTGGGGCCAGGCCTTGCCTCCCTCCCTCCGAGTTTGTTATTTCACGTTCATCTCTCTATGCTGCTCACACCACGATGTCATACTCCATAGAGATAGACTGTACAAAGCAGAGCGGAAGCTACTGAGGCTGGCTGAGTTAAGGAACTGCAGGCATGGAGGAAAAGCATGGTTGCCAGGTTTAAAGGACTATGTAGGAAGTGAGTGTGTCTCAAGTGACTGATGAGAAGAGCGCTGACTTTGAAAGGCAAGGGAGGTAGGGGATGCGTACGCCTTTGGAAAAGCCTCCGTATTTAGTTTTTCAGCGAGAATTCTAAGCAGAGGGCTGATGTGATCTGATTGTGATTTGAGAGAATGCCTGTAAAGCAGGGAGAAAGAGAAGGGAGTCGGGGAGTAAAAGCTGAAAGGAATTTGGGAGCCTGTTAACAGTAAGTCAACTGAAATATGATGGCACTGTTGGACTAAGCAGTTCCTTAGCTGCCCTGGCCTCTGCATATATGGACTAGATGTTTCCGGTGTCCCCCGGCTCACTCTCTTTTCTCTTAGAAATGTGCATAAGTGTGAGGCCTTTAAAAGTAGTGCCCACCCTGTTGCCACCATCTTCCATAATGTTTTCCTCTGTACAGATATCTGACACAAGCCGCTTAAGCGGGGTTTGTTTTAGTTCATGGTTTCAGCAAGTCTCAGTTCACCATGGTGAGGAAAGCCTGCTAGCAGGAGCTGGCCAGTCTGTGGTAGTGGGAGCTTGTGCCAGGCCAGGCATGGTTCACATAATGCTAATAAGGAGGCAGTGATGTATGCTGGAACTAGATGTGACTTCATAGGTCAGCATCCTGTTTCTGCCAGTCAGCCCCACCTAAAGATCCATTGTCTTCCAAAACAGCGCCACCAACTGCAACTCAAGTGTTCATATACACGGGCTGTGAGGTGAATGAGGGACATTGAGTATTCAACCACTAACACCCTCTATAACATATATTCACCATTTGATTTTTTTTTTTTTATTTTACTAGCTTATTTGTTTATTCATCACCTGTACCTCTGGTGCCTAGAAAAATGCCTGCCCCTAGGGAGTAACTTACTAAGTCTTTGCCTAATCAATTATGGATTGAAGTACATCTGTCTCCAGTCACCAGTTTTATCACCATTGTCTTGAGTAACAGTCGCGGCAATGTTTTCTTCTTCACCATATGTCCCTTTTCTGAAAGGCTTGATACATCAAGCTTCACCAAGCTTGACGTATCTTCTGTGTGGAGTAGAAGTGTGTCACTAAGCCACTAAGCTGCTTTCCTGGCTCCCAGTGTGTTGGGTAGCCTTGCATTCAGTTTGCATTAGGCTCTGGTTTTTTTTTTTTTTCTTTCTTCTCCCAGTCAGGTCGATCACTCTTCACAGTCCTCCAGTTAAACTCTTGAGTAACTTTGGACATTGGAGTTTTCTGAGAACTTGAGAACTCGATGAATGAGTCTGCCAATAGCATGCCTTCTGTGCCTGGCATCTAATTTGAGCACTTGTTTTAGCAGGCACCATTGCATAATTATAGCCATTGGCTACAAAAGGTGACCACATAGCCTGCAAGGGGGATTTGGAGGCTGTCCTAGTCAGCATTAACTGCCACCTTGAAGCAGCCTAGAATCACTTAAAAAGGATCAATTAAATGATTTTCTTTATCTGTTTGGTCTGCTGGCATGTCTGTGAGGAATTTTCTTTATTGATATTTGGCATACGAGGCCCTAGCCATCTATGTCCAGTATGAGCAGTCTCATTCTCTGGGCAAGGGTCTGTATAATAAGGAAGTGTGAGCCTAAGTGAGCCATGGAGTGAGCCAACAAGCAGTGTCCTGCTTGGTTTCTGTTTCAAGCTCCTGCTTCAGTGCCTGCCTGACTTCCCTCATTGATGGACTGAGACCTGGGAGTGTAAATCAAATGAACCCTTTCCTCCCCTAAGCTGGTCTTGTCAGGGTTTTATCCTAACAACAGAAAGCCGACTACAATAGAGGAACAGGGATGACAGGGAAGCAAGTCTAGGGATAAGAAGACAGTCTGAGTTTCTAGGGGTTTGGTTTTGTTTTAAGGAGTCCTGCAGTTTTGTTAATCTTCTTGTTATCCCAGACCTTATGCTTTGGTCAGCACCAAGTGTGGCTTCCTTAGGGGAACATAATATGAGGCTGTCTTTTCATACCAAGCCCCTGTTTTTATTGCAGTTTCCATGCCTGAATCCCATGTTTTACAGTGTTTTCCTTACTGAAAAAAAATCTATATTAATTAAATAGATTTTATTTTTCCACTTTTGCCTAATTAAATACTTATAAACTACTAAGTTTATCAGAACTTCTATTAGTGAAATAGTTGAAAACTAGCACAGATTACTGTCACAATTCTAAAATAAAAGCCAAGATGTTTTAGCCTCATATGTATGTATGTATGTTTACACTGTGAATTGAACTCAAGGCTCACAAATGCTGGACAAGTGCTCTACCATTGGAGTGGTGTCCCTAGCCATTTCCTGCTATGTTTAAGAATACTAATAGAATACCATTTTCAGACTCTCAGTGCTTATGTACCATGGCTTGATGTTGTTTGGTTTGTTGTTACTTTGTTTTTTTGTTTTTGGGGGTTTTTAGTTTGTTTTTTGTTTTTTTGAGATAGTCTAGTTGTATATTCCTGACTGACGCTGGTATTCACTGTGTAGACCAAGCAGGCTTTGAACTTGTAGCTATTTTCTTGCCTAAACATCTCTAGTACTGGGATTCCAGGTATATGCAACTGCACCTTGTAGTATGAAGTTTCTGCCCGGCCTAGTTCCATGGTCTGGACCTGCACCACACTGCTTCGGCCCCCCAAAATGACTCAGATGCTTATATTAATTTTATTCTGATTAATTTATGCTATTGCTTAGGCATATTGCTAGCTAGCTCCTGCATCTCAGTTCAATCCATTTCCATTACTCCGTCTTGCCATGTGGCCCGGTGGCTTACCTGTGTTACTTTACATGTTGATTTTTGGGCGGCTAGATACTGTCTCTCTTGACTCTGTCCTCCTTCCCCTGTATCTATGCTTGGATCTCCCCCTACTTCTAAAATGCCTGCCATAAACCAAAACAATTACCTTATTAACAAATAATATTTACAACCTACAAAAACATCCTGCATCACTAAAAACAGAATCAAAAATAATTTCTTAATAACATTTTCTAAAACTACTCTATTGACTGACAATAAGCAAACACACAACTCCTTTAAAATGAAAAACTTCCTAACTCAGCTTTATCAACAAAAACCATATAACTTTTTAAAAGGCCCTGTTGGCAAATACTTAAATACACTTAATGAGCAGCAAGCATCGGAGCGGTGGGCTGTGGTGCTCTACTTGACGACAGTGTAGTGCCTAAAATTCCCCAGAGTTAGAGTGATACATAGCTCCACAATATTTAATATTGCTTTCTACATCAACACCCGTCTTGATGGTGATCTTAAATATGCATGTGCATCCAGAGTTAGGGCAGTGGCTTCACTCCTGCAGAAAACCAACTGGAAGAGGAAGTGGGGAGTCCTGAGCCTGTGATTGCTCGACTCTTCTGGAATATCCGTGCCTGTGTCCAGGCCTGCTGCAGATTCTCTCTGCAATCCTCTAGTTTGAGGAGAAGGATGATATCAGAGGAGAATGGCTCATATTTAAAAAATAGAAAATGCTAGCCCTTTTAGAACTCTTGCTGTAAGGATGGACCTCATTCCAAGCATCTCCATCTTTGATGTGTACCAGCCTTGGCTGACACTGATGCCAGACATCACGTGCTACAGTGGCCAAATGTCATAGCTGAATGAGGCCATAAGACGTTAGAGGACTGGAGGATGGATCAGAAGCCAGTCTGTCTACTCCAGCTGTCCCAAGTAATGCTAGACTTTAGGACAATATTGAATGGTTGAGCCAGCTGATAAAGCATGAGGTTTCTCTGCTCAAGGCTGGAGTGACAGATATCAGAATAAGCTGGCTGCTAGTTGCTATTGCAGAATGAGCATTGTCTCTCAGAGACAGAAATGGAGCTGTGTTCTCCATTTTGGGGCCACTGGTGGCAGCCTTAACATGGGGCTAACCAATCTTCATCTAGCTCCACTGTGAGGATAAATTACCCACAAGTCCCTAAAACTTTGACATTAAAACTAGAATATGTCAACTGTTTGTAGTGATCCATGACTTTAATCCCAGCACTGGGAGGAGAGGGAGGTGGATCTCACTGGGTTAGAGGACAGCTGGGTCTTCTGAGTGGGTTTAAGGATAGCTACAGCAACACAGTGAGACCCTGTCTTGAAAAAACTACTATAAGTAAATCTAACAAAAATATTAATTGATTTTATGTTTAAATGAAATAATTTTCAATATATATGGTTAAGCAGAATTTTTTTATTAAAGTACTGTCAGCTTTGTTTCTCACCACTTCTTTTTATTCTGGAGATAAAAATCATTTAAAATTGCATATATGGGCCATATTATATTTCTATTGGAAGCACTAGCCTAAAGTAAGATTTCTGGGGACTGGAGAGATGGCACTGTCTTACAGAGGATCCAGATTTGATTCCACCATCAGGCTGCTTACAACTGCATGTAACTCTAGGTCCACCAGGTCCAGGATATCAGATGCCCTCTACTGGCCTCCAGGGGCACCTGCACTCACACACGTGCACACACACACACACACACACACACACACACACACACACACACACACACAAATACACATGCATACATGCATTAAAAAAATCAAAAATTGCAGGTTTTCAAGGTGGCTTAGTGGGATAAGGAGATTTCAATACAAACCTGAAGACCTGAATTTGGTCTTCAGGATCCACATAGAAATGGATGTGGTCTAACTCTTTTTTAGTTATCTTCAGAGTTCCACATGTGTGCTGTGGTATGTGCCTTCCCACATCAGAAACACAATAATAGCAATAAGTAAATGCTGTAAAGTAGGATTTCTAGGTGTTAAAGAAGCTTGGACTCACTCCTCCTTTTATAAAAGAGTAAGCTGAGATGAGAGAGTTGAGTTGACTTGGTAAAAAACACACTAAGTGCCAGAGAAGGCCCCCATGCATTATCTCCAAAATTTGCTTTATTGAGTTGAAGTCCACAAAGCAACCAAAGTTTCTGTTTCAGTTTGTTCTAGTGCACTGTCAACTTTAACCTATATCATGGCTGGATGTATAGCCCAGTGGTAGAGTGCATGTTCCGTGTGCAAAGGGCCCTGGATTAGTTCTGAGCATCAGGCGAAAAAAAATTTTTTCAATCCAACCAAAAATATAATGAAGTGAAAAGAAAGAGGTCCTGGTGAATTCTCCTCCCATTTGTGCTCTTGAATGGATTTCTTTCACCTTCTTGCTCTGGGAGTACAGCCTTAATTGCCGCTGAAAAGCACAGTAAGAAAACATTTACATGCCTGCTTTATACACAAACCCCTCTCTGTTCAACAAACACTCTTAAGAAATTAGGCTGACTGGAAATCAGTTGCCACCGAGCCTTCACTCTGAGTCATTTGTCATCATTTTCAGGAGGCTGAGACCCTGGCCATCTGTGCTTAGCATGGGGCTGTACTAACGCTGAAAAGTCTACACTCAGAAGTTCTAAAATGGACTGTTTAAAAAGAACTTGACCTAATAAGACCCGAATGTGGATAGTAACCATAACATTTTGCTCACTAATGGAATCTTTTGTTTTGCTTCTACAGTATGTAACCAAAATTTAGCAATCTTGCCTTTAAAAAAATGAAATGAAATAAAAAAGTGATCCTGGCAGCCTAGTGTTGTGATGGTGCACTTGAAGAGCTGTAAGAGTGAAAGGCTGGAAATGTAGCATCCTATGTCCTTGTATTTCATCATCCATATTCCTCTGTGTTATCCTTTCCCCAGTGACAGTTTCATGTGGATTTTGTGAGGATTATTACTGGGTATGCAGTCAAGAATATAAACGTTCCACAATGTAAGAGTTCTACAATGCCTCAGCCCCTTTGCTTTATTTTTGGTCTTTGCTACAGGTAAATTCTTTCAGGTCTTCTTCTCACTGATTCTTCTTCAGATTCGTGCATTTTTATTTTATGTGTATGAGTGTTTTGCCTTCATATATATCTGTGTACTTTGTGTGTGCAGTGTCCTCTGGGGGCCAAAAGTGGTTCTTACTGTGGTCAGTGTTACAAACCCTGAAGCCAAATCTCCTAAACTGCCTGCTTGCTGGTGATACCTTGGCACTAGCTGTTCCTTGAATCCTTCTGCACTGTCCTTGACCTTTGCATTTGGACCCCTTTTCTTCCTGTGCAGCCTTCCTCTTTCCTAGTTTGTCCTCTTGAGTCAATGGAGGAAAGCTGCTAATAGCTTCTTAAGAAGTGGGAAGAGGGAAGTACCTTTTATGAAGGCATTGCTCCATTGTGTGACCACAGAATTTATAGCTTTAAGTATTGATGTCAATTAATTTCTTGGTTTTGTCCCCAAGTTGTGTATTGTCAGAATACTGTGCCTTAATCTGGAATGCCCCTTTCAACTTACAGATTTATTTCCTTCTATCCTAGGACATTACTGTTTCATGGATGTGGGGTATTTTGTTGCTGTTATTGTTGTTTTTTCTAACGCTAGAACCTGTTATTATTAGAAGGTTGGTTGGTGCTATTTTCTCACCTTCCCTTTTTATTTTATAACCTGTGCTTCTTAAATTCCTGTTTAGGAGACATCCCATACCTTTCGTTCTAACACCTTTGCTGTTTTATTTTGGTGGGTTTTGTTTTTATCATTGACTTTTTCTCTCTATTTTCACGTTTGTGTGTATACACACTCACATGCACAATGATCATATATTCATTGGTGCACATGTGTACGGGTGTGCCTTTGTGTGTGTGTGCTTGTGAGTACAGGGAGAGTTGAACACCGGCATCTGTTTGCTCCTCACTTGTGTTTATGGATCCAGGATCTCCAGCTGAAGCCACAGCTGACAGATTCACCTTGTCTTGTTTAATCATCTTTTACCAAAATCCCCTGCTATATAATTTGGTGTTTGTTGTTGTGCTAAAACACCATGACTGAAAGCAACTTGGGGAGAAAATTACTTATTTGGTTAACAATTCCATGTCATAGTTCATCTCTAGGGAAATCAAGTCTGGCGCTGCAGACAGGAATGAAAGCAGAATTCATGGAGCAATGCAGGCTTTCTTCCCATGACTCCCTACGTTTGCTTTATCCTATAACTCAGGACCACCTACCCTCTGTGGCACTGCCCACAGTGGACTGTGCCCTCTTCATAAATCATTAATACAGAAAATGTCCCACACACTGGTCTACAGGCCAGCCTGATAGAGTTATTTTCTCAGGTGAAGTTCTTTCTTCCTAGTTCAAGTCAAATTGATCAAATAATTAACACACACACACACACACACACACACACACACAC